>WBNO01021680.1:0-62746 GCA_013400575.1 Peucedramus taeniatus | reverse complement strand
TGCCGGGGCGGGGAGCGGCGGCGGGGCCGGGCCGGGAACGCCACCCCCAGCGCCGCAGCGGCAGCGACAGCGACAGCGGCAGCGCAGCCCCGCTCAGCGCATCCCTCTCGCCCATGCCAGGTGCCTGTTCCCGGCTGCGCCGTCACTGAGGAGCGATGGGGCCCCTGCGGGAGAGCAGCAAGGTGAGGAGCCGGGGACGGACGGCGCGGCGCGGAGCGAGGAGAAGCAGGGGCAGGCAAAGCGCGTCTTGCCCCCGCCCTGGGGGGGGCGGAGGGGCCGGGATTTGCCTGCCCCTGCCTCGATGATGGAAGGAGGAGGGCACATCCGAGAGGTTCCTGACGGGGTGTCCCTTCCCCAGCAGGAGCAGAGGACGCAGCTGGAAAAGGAGGTGTCCCGCAGCCGCATCCCCCGCTTGGTCCTTCGGCCGCAGCAGAAGGTATCTCCCGCTTCCGAATCGCCCTTTTCGGAAGAGGAAAGCCGGGAATTCAACCCGCCCAGTTCCTCCGCGGGCTCCGGCAGGACTATCAGCAGCAACAGCTTCTGCTCAGGTACCGCAGAGAGATCCTCCCAGCCTTGGGGTCTCTGGGGAACACCGTGTGCCCCACACGGCCGCCCCCGAGGCTTCGCTGTCATCCCAGCCGCAGCATCTGTGTGCCGGGCTCCCATCGAGCCCGCATGAGCAATCCGTTTTACCGACGGAGAAGGGCAACCATTGATTTTTCCAGGGAAATCTAGTATCTGTTCTTTTAATATGTGTCCGTAAGCGACACCAGATGTTTCCATTCCCAGTTCTGCTATCCACTGCTAAAAAAGTTGGCGGTTTTATTGCGGCAGAAGCGTTGCTTTCAAGAGAAATATTTGCCTTAACAACTGCAGCGTGGTATTGAGGCATTTTGAAAAGCCCTTAAATCAAAAGTCGGTAAAACAGGGGAGTTGAATCAGACTGCATTTCCTCTTGGTTTTTTGACAATGATCTCCATGAATTGAACAGAATGTGTAGGTGAAGTCTTCACTGTCATATTGAAATAAGTTTGTTTATTTCAGAATTGAGGCTTCTCCTGATGAGTGTGTCACCAGATATGAATTGGGCATGATGGCTTCTCTACAGAGAGGGCAGTGGATGTGTGATTGATCAGAAGTAAATTATTACTCTCCAGCTGTAGACCAAAAAATGTCATTTGCTCTTCTAAGTACTACATGAGGGACAACAGATTTTTTTATGTTAAATATTTGCCCTTTGTAGAGTTTAGCACAATTTAAATGCCTCAACTGGCAGTGAAAGACTCAGATGCCTACTAGTGGTGAGTAATTTTTTAATTCAGTGAAACTCTTCACTGTAAATGACATTAATGCATATGCATAACAAAATTGAGGATCATATCATGAACACCTTGGACTCTATATGCCTGTGGTAATTTAAAAGGTATTTTTGGTGTGGAGAAATTTGTTTTCAGTTGTCAGTTTTTTGGAAAGCATAATCTTCAGTGGTGGAATTGGAAGTGCTAGGTTAGTGGTTGGACTCAATGACTTTAGAGGTCTTTGCAACCTAAATGCTTCTATGATTCTGTGATTCTCTGTTTTAAAAACTGAATTATAAGAAGTCTTTTTGCAATAGTTAGTATCAGAGCAACTTCTTAAGCTTCCTTTTTTTAGTTCATAAAGTATTTTCAATTACCAGAGGTGTTCCTGGGAATAGACAGGAACGCTCTTATTTATCTTGGTCTTCCCTGCAGTGGATTAGATTACTGTTATTACTTTTTTAACTCCTTTCATGAAAAACAGTGTATTGAACACAGGGTACAAGTTTTCTTAGATGAGAAACACAATATCCATGTTTGAGTCTAGCTCTGCCAGATTTTGCAATTCAGGCTCAGTGGAATGATCTATTTGGTTATTGTTTAATGAACAATGCAGAGCGTTAAACAAACATCATAGGATTGTAAGAATGCTGGAGTCTTTTTCCCATGCCTTTTTAATCCCTCCACCTTACCTGCTTGAGTTTGCGTGTTCCAGAGAAATAAAATCTTTTGAAGCTTTCTAGAAATACGTTATTTTTATGATCTCTCCCAAATGGCTGCTTTTCATCCTGATTTTTTTCCTTCTCTGTTGACAAGCCTTTCATCTTCATCACTGACATTTCTTTCATTTTATGCATTTCTACCCTGCTCTTCAGATCTACTCAACAAGTAGCTGCCACTGTCATATACCCTTGCTGTCCCACTGCACTGCATAGGCTGTCTTGAGTGCCAGCAGAACGTTGTTTTTATTCTGGGTGTGTCTGATCCTGTGGCTTGACAGTTTTAAGGCACCTTTTACGGAGGTTTTGCAGCGTGCAATGTCTCTTAACCTGCATCTTAAGCACAACTGCTCATCCCTTTTATTTATTTTATTTATCTTTTATTATTCATGCATGCTGCATTGATTTTTTGATATTTGATATTTCCTCCGTATGAGAGCTTTGTGTTTCTAAAGCTGCCTGCAGCACCCATACAGGTACACACTACGTGGTTTGCTGCTCTGAGTCTTCAGACCTTACACAGCCATGAATCAGCCACAGCTTTGTCTTCCATCCTAGACCCTGGTTCAGTTGTTGCTAGCTTTAATGGATTTTTCACTGGGCTGCAGGTATGGCAACAGTCACTGACTTGATTTCCTCGTTCTCTGACATCTCTTTCCTGTCTTCCACTTACGATCCTTCTTTATCAGCATTTGTCTGCTTTAGATTGAAATCCCCCAGGGGCAGCAGGTGGCTGCTAATTCCTGTTTCTGGGGAGGGGATGGTGAACAGATGTGTGGAGAGGTGAGTGGAGGGGCCACAGCCCCTAACCTGCCTCTCCTGGTGCTTTTCTTAATTTAGAAGTACCATGTGCAAAAAGGCTATTTAAAATTAGCAAGATGAGAAGACGAGAGCAGATGGAACACTAATGTGGCAGTATGAGAAAGTTCATGAGCATAAGAATAAACGTCTCTTTTGTAATTTCTTTTGAGCATTAAACCCCAAAAATGTTTTTGATAAGTAGCAGATAGTATGAATTGATCCCTAGAATAATTCCTTTCCTCTTTACCCTTCTCTTGTAAAATTGTTTTCTACCTTTCTTCCATTATTATTGACACCAAGTAGTTATGATCCATAGATTTCTTTTTACCCCAAAATAAATTACTCTTTTCCCCTCATCCATTAATTATGTGTTTTTTGCTTGATTCCCTAGAGCTTCTGATGTTGTCCATTTTCCTGTGTGCTTACACTGGTCTCAGTGCCTAAGTGAAGGCCTGGAGGTCCCTCTTTCTAAATGAGGGTAAATCTTGTAGATACTAATAATGTTGGTTTTGGGAACCATGGCAGTGCTGCAAGCATGGTGGTAACAGCAAAAAATATCTCTTGGCAACAGAAAAGAGACAGCTTTTGTAATGCTTAGTTTCTTTTGAAGAAGTTGTTAGTTCTGGCTGTGATAGGTTTAAATTTGCATGATCAGCTCCCTCTTTGTCTTGTTTGAGTGAATCAGAGCCTCACTTGATCATGTTGGTCAATTATTTGCAGTTGACTTTATGTCAGTTTTGCTTTGTAAGTCCGTATGAAACACAGCGAGAGTGTTAGTCATGTCTGTGATGTTCCTGACAAAATTTTAATATGTTTTTATATGTTTTTTTAATATTCTTTGTTTCTGCCAAGTGAATGTGGATGCTGTCTGGATGTTGTGTAAGCAAGCTGAGCTTTTGTGTCTGCATTCACCATGCACAACCCTTTCCTAAAACCTTAGAGCATGTGGGGTCCTGGTGGTCATTTGATATGGGAGCACTTCTCTTCTTCGGCTTGGATATTAGCCACAGAACTCATATGATGTCAAATGATGGAAAAACACTCTTCCAGCAGCTTTGTGTGGCTCAGCTGCTGCTGAGCATTTGCCTGTGCCACGGGTGTTTCTCTCCAAAGTTGCGCTTGGCGTCCAAGTGGCTGCATGCACTTACCTTGTCAGTTGTGCAGAGAATGTGATCCAGAGCATCTCAAACAAGCCTCCTGCTGAGGGATCCATGGAGGAGCAGCTGCTGGGCCTTTGGTCATTCCAGTTAGTGGTCACTTTGTAAGAAATATGATACTTTGGGTGGAGCACTGTCCTTGGTTTTGGTGTACATGTCCTTGGTTTGAAGTCAGCCTGTGCTAAGCTCAGTAAGTGTATTCAGCTTTTCCTTTAAAAAGGAATTTAGTCTGGGATGTACTTTCTTTTCAGCTTTTGGTTTTTGAATTGCTCAGCTTTTAAATTTCTCTGTATGAAGATGACGTGTTACATGGTACCTTTACAACAATGCCCAATTCTCTTTCAGCCTTTTCTAGGCTTTTCTAGGATGCCAGCTGCCAGAATTTCAGCAGGGAATGCAGTGAAGCTTTGGTAACCAAGATGCAGCTTTGCAGGAAGCACTTGTACATTTAATAATTAGTTCAGGAAAGGAATTTTTGAGCCAGAGGACTTGATTTATACCCATAGCAAACAGTTCTTTTCTTTGGTTTACCTGTAAATCACCTTTTTGATTAGACTGAATACTCCTATGAGCTATTGAAAACCAGCATCTCTGTACATCAATGACTGTGACTCACTCCAACGCAGTCTTCAAAAATAGGAGTTGAAGCTTCATTTTTGCTTTTTCTTTAAAATTTCAAGATCTGGTTCGATGCATACTCAAGTTAAATCCTTGTTTCATAACTTGTTCTTTTCTGGGGTAGAGGTTTTATTTAAATCTTGTCCTTTGCATGTGTGGCACAGTGAAAGCGCACGTGTGCGGCGGCTGCGCTGTAAGCCTGGGGTGTGGGTGCTGCCACAGGAATCCCAGTGTTGCCATTCCTTGCTCACTTGCTCCTCTGCCCTTGATCTCAGAGATTATTTGCCAGTTGGCCCAGCTATTGGTGGATGCTGGGGCTGAGTTCACAGTGTGTCCAAAAAAGCATGTAGGCTTTAGGCAGGCTTATTAAGCCCATGTGAATGCACAACCCATTTTGCTTGCCATAGACAAGAAGAAGAGGTTGTACAACTGTTACTGAAGAAAAAAGGTGTACCTTCTTGCACTCCAGTAAATAATTTCTCTGTTAGAGCATTGAAGCAGATTGCACTATAAAGCAGCTAGCCTTGGAGGCTGCACTAAATAAGTATGTGTACTGAAATATATATTCCTGAATAGAAATAGATACAGAAAACTAAACTTTTAGTATTTTAACAAGTCCACAGATTGAGGCCAGACAGTTAGTTTAAATTACTGAAAGTAATTGCTCCTATTATTTTTCTGTATATATGTATGTATTACTATGGAAACAGTGAGCTCTCTCATTCTTCTTGTTTCTTGTTATAAGAAAAAATATTTTGTTTAAATAGTTCCTTACTGGTTTATGTGTTTGATTTTTTATCTGAGTTACTGATCTAAAGAAACATGCTTAAAAGTTCTCAAGTATGTGATACTGAAAGTTAGATTCTCTTTCCTGCAGTCCTTTATGCTATGCTTTCCCACAGTCATTTTGCTTTTTTTCCAGATTTCTGGAGATCTTTTCTAGCACTTTCGTTTGCAGCACTTTGTAAGGCAGTTCAGTGATGACTGTGATATTAATTTACAAAAACATTGAAACAAAATCTGCTTTCAAAAATATACATATGGTCTTTTTTTCATGAGAATGGCACTGGTGACATGCTTCCTTTTCTCACTGCTGCTTCCCTAGAGAATTTCCTGCTGGACCAGCTTACATGCAATAATTTATTATTGCTTCATATTATGAGCCACCAGTTCTGTCTCTGTGGCACAGAGATCTGTTCCAAACCTGGAAATGAGAAAAGTGCCTAGGTACTAAAAAACAAAGTCTGCTTGTTCCCCAGTTTTTGGCCTTTCCCTGCTTCCGTTTTAACTTCAGTGTTTATTCCCCCTGACTAAGTAACAATCCTTTTGTTCCTCTTGCCACACAACAACATCTGGAAGCCAAAATATTTGACCTTTTGGATGTTTTTAATCACCTTTTTATGTGTCTGTCAGTACTGTGAACCTTTAAAACCCATCCCAGTGCCTCCTTTAAAACCCATCCCAGTGCCTCCTCTAAAACCCAACCCAGTGCCTCCAGAGGAAAGTTCCCGTTCTCCCTGTAACATTTTCATGATGTCCTGAGAACAGTCAGCTTTCTATTACACCTCAGCCTTTCTACTGCCCTTTTAGTTGTAGCTTCTTGTGTACTATGGGCTGAATTCTAAACACTGTCTGGTATTTTCTTCACCACAAATGCATAATCCAATTTTTTTACAGTGCTTTTCATGCAACTTTCTATTGAGTTGAATACTGTCATGCACTCTGAAGAAAATCACAACTTGTAGCAGAAATGAAATTTTAATCAGTCTTGGATTGACTTTGTGCTAAAAGAGAATCTTGATGTTTTAAGAGAAATTCAACATTACATATTTTAGCCCTACATTTATAGAATTAGTATATATCCATGAAATTTTCAAACAGGGTTTTGAAGTGTATGTGACTAGATTCTATAGTTCTACTAAGTGCCACTCTGGGCTTGAGGATACTTGAAAGAAAAGAGAATAGAAAAATATACATAAAACAACAATGGACTGAATATATGTTATTTTCTTCCATAAGTAGGTAAGCAGGCAACCCTATGAGGTGATGTTGAAGCTGTGAGGGTCACAGTTATATGCTGTTAGCCATGGAGGCAGAGCTGTATGAGACCAAATGAGTATAACATGTTGCACCATTTGAGGAATAGGTACAAATTTCTTTGTGGTCTGTTGAAGATTTTTATTTCCCAAAATGGTACCTTCAAAACTGGAAATAATATTTCTAATTTCTTTCTTCGCTGCATAATGGAATAAACCACACAAAACCCCACAGAACACCCCATCCATATATACACATATATTTCACTTAATATTAAATGCATAGTATTTCTTATACTGGATGTAGTCAATGCCTTCCCACCAGAGGTAGCAGCAGTGGTTCCACTTCCAGCTGTTGTTCTCAGAAAAGATTATTGAGGTCTATTAAATTGCTTAAACCCACAGCAAACAGAAAATACTCTTCTTTGTCTTTTTAAAATATTATTTCCTGTCCTTACATTTAGTTTAAAAATTTCTATAAAATGTTCAGATAGATTTTTCAGTCCTTTATCAGCTTAAACCCGTTTTCCAGATGTTTTCTGTGATGTGATAATGAAACTCAGGGAGCTGTGCTATTCCTGGCCACAGCTCTCCCAGTAACAGTACTATTTTTATTGATGTTTTACTAGTAAGCCCTTATGCTTCTCTTCTGTAATACACCATTAGTAGGGCTGTAAATGTAATGACAAAGCCAGTAAACCACAATTATATAGTCCTCTTTCTTTTCATATGTTTTGACAGAGCTCATGTCAGTCCTGTTTGTTAGTGAAATGTTCAAATAGAAGGAACATTAGTAGATTTGCTGCCAAAATCAATTAAAATTAGCTACTTCAGTATGACTTAGCAATTGTACAGTCAGAGATCAAGAGCAGAAAGCTTTAAAGACATGTTTATGTGAAATCCTGCATTGCAAAAGATGCCCAAGCTTAGGAGCAGGTCAGTCCATCTTTTTTCACCTTCCTCTCTCCTCTTCTGTATAATCTCAGCCTGTCAGCATTGCTGCCATGCTGTGACTGAGCAGAGAGGGTCTCTTACCAAAGTCAGTGAGCAGCTCTCATACTAAATTTTCAGCAGTTAGTGGGCAGCCTGTGGGTGTGACAGAAGCCAGCTGAAAGGGGCTGGTGAGCAGCAGGTGTGAAAGCTGCCTGTACATTGATGATCCTCAGCAACCAGTTGAAGATGCTTAGTCTCAATTTTACTGGGTTAGATTTTATGACTAGAACATTACAGTCAAAAGTTCTAGCTTGAAAGATGGACTGTGAATAGCAGGGTGTTTTCCAGATGTGGAATATCTGACAAAAAGAAAAGCAGGTTGGTTGTAGGGACCTGTGGAGATCATTTCATCCAGCCTCTTTTTTGAAGCTGGACTGTTCCCAGCACATCCCAGCAGCCATGTATTTGTCTGTTGGAGTCTAGAAACCCTTCAAGGACAAGAGTTTGCACAGCCTCTGTAGGTGACCTCAGGGAGTGGTGGAGCTGCTAGCCAGCCTTTGTTCACAAGCAAAATGGAGCATAGTTAATTCAAGTTTTGCCTGCAGAGACACCGAGATTAAATGTGGAAATTATTTGCCTGTCAGGGTTTTGCATAAGTAGGCCTCCTCTCTTTTCCTGACACTGCTGTAGTTGTCCTTGTGCTTCAGCTCTGCTTTACTATGTTTGACTTTTGGTAAGAGACTTGCCTCACAAGTACGTCATATTCTGAGAAATCTTCTTAAACACCAAGCCAAACAGGTCTTCAGAATAATTAAGAAATTACTTTTAAATTGATCAGAAGGACCAAAACTAGTAGCATTTTTAGGACTCTACCTTTAGTGGAGTTAATAATTTTTTTTTCTACAGTCTGTGTGATTTTGTAAGTGAAAAAATGTTACTAGCAAACTATTAAGCTTACAGAGTACATACAGTCACATACTGGAATGGCCACTACACCTCAGTAAAATTGAAAGGTTTTAGTACAGTCAGGAGCTGAGGAGAATATTCCCAGTTTTTACCTTAGGCAGTGTTCCCTCAGTGGTTGCTAGAAAGGTGAGGGTGCCTCCATAGGTATGAGGTAGGACTTATGCCTGTTGAGACCCTCCTGGTGTGAATGTGAATATGCTCCTACCTCTGCCTTTCTATGTGTACTACTGATTTTATACTCTCATTTTTTGTCTGCTGCTTTTACTGTGTTTCCCAGTTGTTGCAGAGTGACACTGTGAATCTCCCATTAGCAGTTTTCTCTGCCTGGGCCCTGAGCCCTTACACTCCCTGTTCAGCTGCCCAGGTCAGAGCAGTGGTTGTTAGTCCTTGGAGAGAGCTGAGACCCTGCAGGCAATGACTCAGAGTGCTGGGATGACTTAGCCTGAATGGGGCTGTCCTTCTGAGTCACCCTCCAGAGGAGATTCTTTCTCTCTGTTTAATACAGAAAGAGACAGGTGGAAGGCAGGTGCTGTATTCCCTCTGGTGTCTGTCAGCAGCTTCCATAATTGCATAAACACCCCTGTGCTACAAGGCTGGCCATGAAGAGAAGACCAAAACAGTGCAAGAGGCAGACAAGCAGACTGGGAGATTGCCCTGGAATATTACCCTTTGGAGTACCCTCACTGCCAATAGCCAGCTTGCAGTGCACCTTCCTGGCAGAGCTGTGGCTACCCAGACTAACAGATGCTGGGATGAATGCAAACGTAACCATCAGGTAAAAGCCAGGAAATTATTTTTATCTTGGTACACTGAACATTTAAAATTTCATTAGAGCCACATGTTTAATTCCAGAATCCACATTTCTTGGTGGAAATTCAGACTGTGTACAGCCTGAACACTGATCAAGGGATTCTTAGGAGGAGACAATGTTGGACAGTGAAAGAGGGATCAGGCAGGAACTGGACCATTCAGGAGTGCCTAACTCGATCCGGCAGTTAGGAGTGAAAGTAAAAAGAAGTCAGTGCTTCCCCAGGAGAGCATCATTAATTATTTACATGTGTTATATAAGGAGGTTGTATATTCAAAGCTCCTTGAAGCCTTTTGGGAAAGGCAGTACTTTTTTAAAGAAGGTTCTAAGGCATATTCTAGTGAAACTTCTAGGATATCTGTGCTGAGAAAATCATCACATCTTAACATATAGCCTAAAAGTCTACATGAATAGTATTTTTGTCAATTGTTCAGAGTATTATTATCTTTAATACTGTTGTTTATATTTTGACTTTACTGTTTAAAGGTTAGTCAGGGCATGCCAGTGTCACAGTGCTCTGAGCAACTTTCCTGATGGTTTGTTTGAGGAGACACTATCCCATGCTTGGCTTTGAAATTTGGCAGGCATGTCTGATCTGAGAGAGGGCTTGGACACAGAATTTCAAGTGATGAAATCCAGCTGATGTTCAAAGGAAAAGTCTACTCCCAGAATGCTCCTAGGAGGCCCCTGTGGAAAAAAAAGACACTGTGAAAGAAAGCAATGGAAGTTGTGTGTTATAAATTCACGTGATTTTACCTCTTGTGCAAGTAAATTCAGGCAAGATCAGAAGTACAGGCTTTCACAGCACTATTTACCAGCTTTCTCTTTTTTGTCTTCCTGATGCTGATATGCCTGAGAAGGCAAATCAGGTCTGAAGTCCTTACTGGGGTAAAACTTCTGTTGAGTTACAGGGTTGAATCCTTAACTGACCTTGCTGGAAACTCCATGCACATCATATCAGAAAGTGAATCCCACTGTGGGCTCACCTGCTCCTTACCTGCTTTTTTGAGAGCGATTCCTTATCTTGGCCCATTTCTGGCAGGTAGAGGTCTTCACCTCCTTCAGCAGAGTTTCTAGCAGGGTTTAGGAGGAGCCTGCAGGTCTGGGGGAATACTGAAGACACCGTGCACAGTCATGTTCTGCTGGCAGTGAGGAGCAGAGAGGTCACTGCAGCAGTGAGCAGGGAGGGTGCTCAGGCTGTCCTGAGATGGAGGGGGAATCAGCTCCACATCCTGGTCCACAGGGTCTGCTGCTCTCCTCTGGGGAGTTCACCTACAGTATTAAATACAAACCAATAGCCTGTTAAGGTTTCAATAGCAGGAGAGACAAAGGTAGGTGCAGGCAATTTGGCTGGCACAAAGCAGCTAGAGAGCATCTCACTCTTCAGCAGGACATTTCCTTTTACCAGGAGGGTGAGCTGTGGATCAGGTGGATCCCCCCAATGTACAGCAGAGCTTTGCTTGCTTTGATGGTGTTTCGTAGGCAGCTCTTCCATTCTGTGGTAGCAAACATTTTGATTACTCAAAGGCTGACAGAAAAACCTTTCTCTACAGCTTGCCCTAGTTCTGAAAAACTTATAATTTTGCTCATGTTTCTGAATAGTAGTAGTAGAAAGGTTAGCAGTTTTACATTATATAACAAATAAACTATCAGAGGAGAGGAAATACAATAAAATAATTCATTTACTATAGCTGGAGTGGGAGTGCTCACCTGGTTATTATTATTGCTGTATCTAAAGGTTACAAGGAGTATGAGTAGGGAAGAGCTATTCTTCCTTGTGCCAGGCTCATTTGTTCTTTTTAAAAATGCCCTCTTGCACTGAGAGCTGAAGTTCTTAACAGTAAAACAAGGATATGTTGATATGACATAAGCTGATGGTATCTGTCACCATTGTGATATCACAGGCAGTGTTGGGGGGTGGTAAATAAAATATTTTTTGTGCTATTTAGTATGTATTCTTTAGCTAACTTTTTCCTAATTGTAGTTAGTTTTGCACATTTGGGGGTTTTAATGCCCCAATTTTTAACACTGTAGTTTAGTTTCATTGTGTGAAGTTTCATCAGCTCCTGTGGTTCTTCCAGGCTGCATCTCTATAGCTTTGGGAGTTACTTCTACATAAATTCTCCCACATAAAACAGATCTGTGAGGTCTGCAGAACCTGTGCAGGTATTGCAGTAATTGTATTGGTGGGGAGATGAGGTAAATAGTTTCTTGTGTGTTTGGGTGGTTGGTTTTGGGAGGGGACTTTGCTTGGGGTTTGTTTTTTTGTTTTGAGGGGGTTTTTGTTTATGTGGGGATTTTTTGTTGTTCTTGTTCTAAAGAAAGTTTGGAAACTAATGCCACATATAGCAACATCCAAGTGGAAAAGTCAATTAAAAACAAACTGCACAAGCTGTCACTTATTTCTGAATATATTTGATTATAAATGTTTGTGTGCTTCTAAAGAGAGGATGCTTTGGACACAGCTGAAGCAGCTGCTTAAATGCAATTCAGGAGCTCAGTCAGTGTTGCTGATCCACTCTCCTGCAGGTAATACTCACCCAGCCTGCAGAAAAGACTCCAAATGTTGGAGAAAGGGAAACAGATGCTGATCTGCGATAATCTTCTCTCTTCTTTGTGTTGAGTTACATTTTGATAGTGGTGGGAATGGAAAGGATAAAAAAGTAAACTAAAGTCACATAGGCAACAATCCTGCATTAGTCAGGATAAATGCAGGGACAGGCTGAAAAGCTTATTAGCAGTTTTCTCTTTTCTGTTATTTTGCTAGGAACTAATTCTAGTTAGTTACAGAAGGCAGCACCAAGATGGCGAAAAGAGATGCATTTTGGCTTGATTGGGATGATTTGAAAGAATTAAATATGATTAAGCTGGATTAGGTTCTTTGCACTGTTACTGCCCTTTGTGCCCTGGGAGGTATTTCTAGCAGTAGGCTGGGTTGCCCCTTGGCTTGGCATCATGCCTGGCACTTGGCAGAGGCATGGGATGCAACACCTCGGGCTGCTGGCTGCTCCTGCAGCCTCATGTGTGCAGCTTGCTCTGGACAGTCAGCAGCTGCGGGTACCTCGCTCAGGAGTGAAGGCTGGACACAGAGAAATGAGAAGCAGAACATTGGAACAGATGAGGGAGGGTAGACAACTGGCCAGACATAAAGGAAAATTGGATCACATGAAAGGATGAAGTTTTTCTACTGTATTAAGGGAGCAATAATTAAGAAAAGCAAAAGCTGTTCTTTCCTGCTGAGGGCAGGTAGGCAGAAAAGTGTTAGATACATGTGGGGTGTCCCTTCTGTCTCATAAACCTGCAGTCATGCACTGACATTTAAATCAATATGCCCATGCAAAGCTCAGTGCAAAATGACCCTTGACCTACATTATGAACAGGGTGGAAGAGGTAAGTGCAAAACAGTCATGCAAATTATTTGGCTTAGTTGCAGGTACTTCTTTGAGTTTCATGTTAGCTAAAGATAATGCATCAGGAGAAGAGTGCAATGGCATAATTCAGATGGCAGCTTTCATTTTGTCCTGGGAAAGAAAAATTAGATTTCTCCAGGAGAATCAGAGTAGCATAATTGGTTTTGTTATGTATCAGTTAAACCGCCATGACTTTTAGGGGAACTACAATTACTCCAGATTACATGGAACATGATTAGATGAAGTTGGGGTTTGATATGTGGATTTCATTCAAAATCAGACTGCTTTCTTTGCATTCAGTTAAGGGCTGGAGTGTTTGTATGGAGGTCAGGAACCTGGGTCTGTTCCCAGGGTGGCTCTTGATGCCCTGGAGTGCTGGTGTGCCCTCAGAGGAATTCAGCTTTAAACAAAAGCAATCTGTGGGTAACCCACTCTCTTCAAAACCAGGTACCTCACAGCCACTTGTCAAGAATGGAAGAGTTGAAGGGTTCTACGATCATGGTTGCTTTTAAAGGAAAGACAATTTTGAGGAACCTGTATTGATTCCACTTACATTAAATTCCTGACTTTGTGCATGTGGGCTGTAGGCTGTTGTCTTGTTCAGATATGGAACATTTCTTGAAGTAGAGCATGTGGCCCATGCTTGCTCTGCAGCCAGTGTGCACTACACAACATTTGTGTCTTGTGTGTACCTTCATGCTGCAATATTCCCTAACCTTGCTAAAGGAATTCATCTTAGGAATTTTCATTATGTAGCCCCTGATTTTGTATTTTGTCAGACCGAGTAAAACAAGTACTTGCCCTTTTAGCTTGCAGTAAGGTATTCTAGATTTCTTCACAAAATGTGTGAAACAAATAGCATCTCACCAGGTTTCAGAGCCAAGGTTGTGCATATCCCTTACTGTAAAGAGCTGTAGTTCAAACACTCTTTCTTTTATTCTGCTGACTTTCGTATACTTCTGAGTTAGAAATGTTGATGTTTTCCCTTTTCTCTTCAGATGACACTGGCTGTCCTAGTAGCCAGTCAGTATCTCCAGTTAAGACTCCTTCTGATGCTGGAAACAGTCCAATCAGTTTTTGCACTGGTAGTGATGGAGACTTTTCCAGGAAGAAATTCAGTCCAGGGTCAATGAGTGAAGGGAATACGCAGCTGGCTCGATACAAGAAGGAGACAAAGACAAGCCTTGTAAAGCCGGGTGAGTCAAATTCCTTTCATTTCCTTAATTACACTTTCTAATTGACTGGTATATTTACAGGTGTCTCCATGCATAGACATCTGTGTTGTGCCACCTGTAATACCACTAATGCTGACAGTAAATATAATAAGTGTCTTCTTTCTGTGGAGTCATCTGAAAGACATGAAAACACTATTGTTATTGTCCTTTTCGTGGAAATATAACCAACTGACCTCTTCACTTTCTTTTGTGAGGCTCGATGGGGATGTCAAAGAGCTGAAATGGATTTTATTCTGTTTCATAGTAATTGCACACATATTTCAGTGCTCAAAGACAAATGACTCTTAATACAACAAAAAAGTCTTGTGATGTCCTTAAATTCATTGTTGGATCCTGCCTAAACTTTGTGCTGCCAGGCTCTGACAGCTCTGGGGATACAAGATGTCTGACAGGCAGCCTGTGCATGGGAGTTGGGCAGATTTGGACCTGTACTGCAATGGCTGAATCAGGAGTGTATCTCACAGTGCCTTGGGCTAATGGGCCACCTCAGACCACCAGCTAAATCAGCACCTGCTTATTGCACATCCAAGACTAAATACCCAGATGTGCCATTGGTTCCTGTAATTTTAGTCAGTTGATAGAAAATATTTTATATCATTTGGTTCATGTACAGGCAGCTCTTGATTACAAATGGTCAGGATATTTGTGCTGCTATTTAATTAATCATGGAGATAGAGTTGGCCCTGTACACAGCCAGCTGCAGAACTGACATGGTTTATGAGCTCAGGTACCTCCTGGCTATATTGTTTCCAGAGTAATTTTATCTCTGGAAGCAGTTTAGATACTTCCATGAAAAAACAGCTCAGATTTGCCAGCACCATGTTTAATCCAGAAATGGTGGAAAATCTGTTGCAAAATCTCTTCACTGGCTTGGTCATTGGAAGGGTTGATTAAATCTGTTTTACCACTATCCCTGCAAATTCTTTGGCTCATTGCATAGCATCATGTTACCCGAGTGTTCCCAGTCTCCCATGCTGTGCATAATGGGTGATAGGTAATACTTTGTACAAGGTTTGCAGTGAATCTGGTATATGACAGTCAAATCCGCAGCTGTGGCTGCCACAACCATTTTGTTTGTGAATATGAATGTCATTTAGCAAAATGTGAATAATGAATGCAAATTTTAATTTTTCTAATGAAGAGTCATGGAGAAAAGTTATGCACCTTTTTTAATAAATTAATTCACTGTTTTCAGTTTTACACTTTAATTGCCTTATAATATGAAGCTATTAGCCTTTTGCAATATTCAGCAACTGTGTCTGTTTTACAGAGTACTTCTAAGTTCCTCCTGCCAAATATCTCACAATTTTTTAGTGAAAAGCTGTTCAAAATCATACCATAGTGTGAGAGCTGACACAAGTGAGGGACATGTCAGACATGGATGCCAGGGGACAGCTGGGGTTCATTTTCCTCAGTGTTGGCCACAGGGATTAATGTGATTTTCTTCCATTGCTGTCTCATTCCATAGCTTAGGTGGACCCAATCTCTTCCTCATGACCTACTTGCACATGAATTTCTGGTGACTCACTTGAGAAGATGTAGCCATTGTGCAAAGAGGAGGCATCACCATGTAGCAAAACACACAGAGAGTAACAAGGGATCAGTAGAAGGGAAGTGGGATTTGGAGGAGAATAACAGCAACATGTCTTTGTCATATATAAAAGAAATTATGTTTAATTTTCTCTTTACCAAAAGCCCCTCTTGATTTATAGAGATTATATCTACTTCATGTTAATCTGAAATGGCTTGTGACAATGACCACATAGCAGGAGTCAGATTTGAGAGACAAAAATCTAGCCTGCCACGGTTTTTTACCATGTCCTGCGCTACATTTTTTTAAGCAAGTACATCCATCACTGTGGACCTTCAAGATCTCGGTCATTTTGCTGAAGACTGACTGTTTCCAGTATTGTTTTCTTGGAACATTCTGAATCCCAGAAGAAACACTTACACAAATATTTAGATAATTCAGGAAATGTCAGAAAGGGATAGCACTGAGAATGAACCCTGGGATGTTTTTGGGCTGTTCCCAAGCTCTGATACTTTTCTGCTTCTCTAGTAACATCACTTCATCTTTCTTTTCTGTACTTCAAAATACAAAATACACATAGCCTTTTTTCCTCTCAAACAGCCTAAGGCTTTGTTATGAGTCTAAGCCATCTTCACCTCTTGAAGTATTAACAAAATAGATTAGGCTATCATTCATATTTTATGTAGCTTGCATAGAGAACCATACATAATCCTGGAGTGCTCTTGCTAAACCTATAAAATATTTATAATAATGGAGAAATTATTCATTTGAGAGAGATGGAAATGGTTTTCCTTGTGCATTAAATTCGAATCACAGCAGTGTAGAAGTGAATTTGGCTTAAAACTTGTGCCTGCTTTCCCAGGGAAGGATGGAGAGAACAGGAACATTAAGGAAAATAATAGAACATCCACTCTCAGAGGTAGCTATGAGCCTTTTAATTTCTGGATTTTAGAAGTTGGTCCTTCTTTTAGATGTGATTCATTTACATAATATTAAAAGCAATACAAAAGGTGTTGCAGAAAATGTCCTCAGAAAAAGGCACAAAAACTAACATTGGTCTCAGTTTTGTATCAAGATGCTGTACTAAATCCTACACTTTTTGTAATTGAATAAACAGGACCATAAGCAATTCTGCATGCTCACATCCTTCTGTAGTCCTCCTAGAAAGATCCCTCCTGAATTCCTGTAGTTTATGTCCACATCCTGTTGAGAGCTGTGGGAATTGTTTTGCTTCCTTTGAAGATGAGTCTTTCTCATCTGCTTTTTGGCCTTCCATTAGAACCCTTAGTAAAGGATTCAAAATCTGCCTCTTTCAAAGACATGGATAAAGAAAAGAATCTTTAGCCAAAGTTGTGTCAATAACTTTTAGAAGTGTTGCATGTTTAAACTAACACAGACATGTATTTAAATCTCTGTGAGCATCAGAATTTGAGAAGGGCATGTGATCAGCTGTGTTCACCATTTCTGTAAAGTTCAGGTCTTCTTGCTTTTGATGTTACAGGCACTCTTGGGGCAGTTTACTGAATGTTTGCTGTTGGAGCTGTTTCTTAGAGCCCATGGAATTGCTGAAGTTTCACATGAAATTATTAAGATCTAAGAAAAAACATCAAGGCTGTCCCAGATCTTTTAGCACCTTCTTCAGGATCCTGCAGAATAGAGATGTAAATACCATGGCACAAAAGGAGCCCTAGGTGAGCCCCAGTTGGGTCAGCTCCCAAACCTTGTAAGGACTGACTGTCTTTCATTCACATCTTGGTACAATAATAAACATTCCAGGCAGCAGAGGACTATATAAAAAGGACTTGTTTTTTTTCACTGCTAATAAAACATCTGGCCATTTATTACTGAATCTGACTAAAATAGCAATATTTTGGATTTCAGTGTCGTTGAACTGCTATGGATTATGTTTCAAGAGGGGTCATCTCTGGGAGTTTGGACATTACAACTTTTTTCTGTTGAGATTATTGGGAAAATCTCAGAGGCCTCCACCACACAGAGCACCTAGATTTGTTGGACAATAGACAATGAGCACAAATTGGAAAACATGAAATTCCATCTGGACACAAGAAAACACTTTTTTTTGTCTGTAGTCAGACACTAGCCCACATTGGCTGGAGAAGCTGTGGAATCTCCATCCATGGGTATAGTCAGAACTCAAGTGGATATGGTCCTGGACAGCCTGTTCCAGGTAGACTTGCTTGAGTGGGGAAATGGGCTGGGAGGCTTCAAAAGATCCCTTTTACTTCCCATCAATTCTCTAATCCTGTGTTGCTGGACTTTTTTTATCCTTTAAATAGTGCATCAGCCAGATCTGTAGTTAAGTAGTTGCAAGGCAAAATTTGGTTTTTTTCTGCCCTTTCTTGACCACTTAAGTTCATAAAAAGGAAGGTATATTGAAAAAAAAAAAGTATCTTTTAACAATCACTATTCAACTAAAAATTTGATTTAACAAATAGTAAGTACAAGGCAAAGTAACCTTGTACTCAACATGTGTTTCCTACTTTTCCCAGTGAATTTATTAAGTCACCATAAATGAGCCTTGAGATAGGGTGCCCCAGTCTGAACAGATTAATCTTTTAAGGCTTTAGGACTATTAGGAGTCTCAGGAGAGACTGGTAGAGCAGAATGTATTGCCCTTACTTGGTTGTGAGTACTCAATAGGTGCAGGTGCTTTTTTAGTCAGTGTTGGAGCTGATAGTGATCAAAAAGGAGGCAAGGAAAATTACTCTAGGCAACTGGAAATATTAAGACTAGAACTTAAATCAGCCGAACAAATCAGAGAAGAAATGCAAGTGTTAGCTGCAAAATATGTTTTATCTGTTAACAATGTCTAGCTGTTAGAACATAATGCTTTTCCTGAAGTTTAGGATTTTTATATTCTTTTTTTAATTGTCTGGTGTGTGAGGATTAGATTCCCAGGACACTAAATGCCCAAGAACTTATTTCTGGGAGTCCCCTGTGAAAGCAAGGAGTAGTGACCATTAATCCATTAGTATAAAATTAGCAAATAAATTAATCCATATTGCTCCTTTACTTCCATATCTGTCTGTATTCTAAAGGCAGTTGCTTTGGTTATTTTAAAAACAAAGCATAACGGTTTTGATTTAGGTTATATTCCTGACATCAGTCTGTATAATTTTATAGGTCTTTTGTCAACACATTCCCTCATTTCATTCTCACAGTGTGGGAGTAGCAGTGTCTGACTCTGATGTATGTGTGTGTATGTGCTTCACTTGAAAAACATGAGTTGGTGTGTAAGTTCTGTGAGAGGATTGTCTTACAGGTAATTCTGGAAATTTATTTCACCGTCAAGAACTTCCTTCTGATTGCATAATTTTGCAATGATAGGACTTTGTTTTATTTTGGAAAGTTTGATAAAACATTAGAAAGACATGTTTTACCAGCACATTTATCCAAGAACATTATATCTGGTATTTGCATGACTTTTCTTTATTCTCTGTACCAAATTTCTACAAGCAGTTGGAAAATAATAGATCTGTTGTCTCTGTTCAGGAGCAGCAGTACAGAATACAAAAACCAAGTTACAGAATGTGCTAACTTGAACAATTCCTATGGCACACAAATTCATGAATCTTTTAAACTAATGGCTAGGGCATCTACCTATTATGTTGAAATGCTTCTTAAAATGCTGATGGTGTATTCTAACACAAAGTCACACTGTTAACGTTGTTTGAAAAAAAGCCCACACCAAAACCAATGGAAAAGCTCTGTTTGGAGATAGCAAAGTGCCTTGACTGATCCTTAAAGCAAAATGGCATTCTTCATTCCATCCCACAAAGGTAAGAGCAGTAAGAAGACTGGTGTCTGTCTTTTTGATGTAACTAATTTAACAGCACCTCATAACCCACATTCCAATGCTGCCCCTTTTCTTGCAGGAGGGATAATTTAGAACAAGGGTATGGCAAAGAACATTTAACCTGGTTACAAGTGCATGAACACCATGTTCCCATCCTGCAGCCAGTGATAACCATACTTGAGGGGTGAAATTGGGAAATTCGTGCTTCCAATCCTAGGAATATTCAATTACTTAGATATGTGGCTGCTGTCACATGCATAAGAATGCTGAAATTAGGAAATGGGCTACTTCAGGTTCAGTGTACTTTAAATAATTGGTCATATAACCAAAAAAAGGTTCTGAAGAATTGACCAAGTGAATTGAATTGATATCAAATGATGGAATGTCTTGCCTATGACTGACCATTATTTCTCTCTTAAATTACTTGAATTAATAACAAGGAATCTCTTGATCTGACAATGGTTATTGATAAGTGTAGAGCACAGATTCTCTGACAGGTGCAGAGGAGGGTGCAGGTGAAAAGAGGAAGAGCAAAAGCCCAGGTTCCCTGAGTAAAACCAGATGAGGAGGACTTTAACTTGAGCATTATATCTTTAAGCCCTTTGATATTTAGCAAAGAGCAGAAACACAGTGGCCAAGTACATGTGCTTCTGGAAGGCTTTTGATCTGTTTTTTTAAAACATCACCTTGGCAGTAAAAAGGGAGGAAGCATCTTTCTCAGCTGTAAGCACATGCTTTGAATGCTGCACTTCTATCCCACACCTGATAGCAGCCATTATAACCATCCTGTCATTCAAATCCAAACATATGCAACATTTGTTTCCTGTAGAGTTTCAGTCACACTCTTCTCCCTTTCTATTATATGTATTTCATAATTTCATTTGTGACACTAAAGTTTTTGAGACCTTTTCTAATACAGAATCTAACAAATACAGTTGTGGCAGTTTTTGACCCTATTAATTTTCCTCTGTTACTTTTGCTTTTCTTCTTTCCCTTCACCTTTCATTTTGCACCCACACAAAATAGCTACTGCTGATTTTCTAAATAAAAAAATGTTTCTGGATAATAATTCTGTATGTGCTGAGTCCTCCTGCATATTTTACTGCTTTAATTTCACATCTGTTGCTATGGAGCTGTGCAGATTTGCTTGCCTCACCTGCCAGCACAGGGAGTTATTAAGGCCTCAGTTCTGCAGGTCCCAGAGGAGCAGGGTGTGCTCTGGGGGGGAGGCACATGCGCTTCTCACCCTCCAGGAGTGAGGACACTGTGTCTGGATTCCAGCCCATGCCATCCTCAGAGCTTGTGTTGTGGAGTTGAGCCCAGAAGGACATCACCCTGCAGAAATTTGGTGGTTGCAGCAGTCAGTAAGGGCTGGAAGGTGGCCAGCCTGTGAGGTTTGGGGGATGCTGGTGGGGGTGCTACGGCTGAGGGTCTGGCATTGGCAAAGCCCAGCCTCCCCCACATACTCTGGGATATCTGGATTCTTATGGCCCCTTTGAATATTTCCTTCTGGTTCTAGACCCAGCACAGCCAGTAGATCCCATTGGTTGGAGCTCCTCTGTCTGGCATAAATCCCTCACCTTTTGTGATTCAGAGGAAGTGAAATTTGAATCTAATTGTCTCCTTAGACAACCTTCAGTAGCACATGGGGTCTGAATGTCTCTGGTCCTAGTGACTGGTTCCATTGCTCAAGGGACACAAAACAGCTTTAACAGGTGAACCTGCCATTTCCCTTCTAGGGATTACAGGAGCTGTTTTGGAGGTGAGGGACATGTGAATTCATGGTCTTTGTCCAAGATTAATAGAGCAGAGATGTCCCCTAATTTATCTGACCTCAATTCCCAGTCTGTAAGGCAGGGATTAATTGTCTTTGCCTGCATGAGTGCAATAAGGTCCTATTTCATTTTAGAGGAAGCAGAATGAATGAATCCACTATATCTGGTGTGTGATCTTTCTGACCAAATATTAAATCATTTACTTGAGGATTCACTGGTTATGTTGACTGAGAATGGGACCAAGGTTGGCTCAGACATGGAAGACTTGCACATTTGGTCAGATGAATCCTGCCTGCCTCTCCTGTGTTCTCATCAGGCCTCTGACACCTCTGCTGTTGGCTCTTACTGAAGCCAACCACAGTCTCTGTGGTTCTTCTTTTCTTTTTTGGCTTCTTTCTTTTTTTAATGGAAAGGGAGGTTCTTAGACATTCAGTTGTGGAAGAAAGTGAGCTTGAAGAGCACGTGGATATTGAAGTAGCTCTAATTAGATGCTTTTTCCTCTTCCATTCATCACTAATAAGCTTAGGCACTCTCCATTTGTCCACTTTGTGACGACTGCTGCCCAAGCTGCCTGGCATTGCAAAGGGAGATTCTGAATCCTATTTTGCACTATGGATTCACAGAAATTAAATATGTTTAAGACTAACTAAAAACTAAAGATAACTAAATACACTGAAGTGAAATAAGTGCTCTGTAGCTTCTGAAAAATAATACTGGAATATAAGCAGAATCTAAATATTTTAAGCAAAAGATGTTTAGAAAGGTAGCTAAAAATTATTAGCATAGCATAGGTTTATAGTTTAGATTTATATGTATTTTAGATTTAAACTTTTAATTTAAACAAATGTGCTTGAATTGATGGGGAAGAACATGTTCAAATACCCAAATAATTCTTATAAAAATGAATAGGCAAAATAGAAGCTATAAGTAGAGCTTCAACTTCGAAGCGTTTCATAGTATTTAACCATGAAACTATTTCATAGTATTTAACAAATCTACAAATTCCTGTTAAAGTGGCATAGAAAAACCATCTTTTAATTCTGTGTCACAAATTTTATAATCCAACCCTTTCTAAAGCATTACATTAGATGTTGCTTAGTAGAGACATAGGCAATTAGTGGGTAGGCCGTGGCCTCTCAGAATATATCTCTTGGTTCAGAAGACTCAGGCTGCAGCAAGTGCCCAGATGTCACAGCAAAAATAGAGGATCCAAAAAAGAAGCCAGCAAGTTGTAAGGGAGAAATTGGCAAGTAAAAGCTGAAAGCCTGAGTCTCACCTGTTCTACAGAGTGACCTGCCCGGTCTGGGCTGGCGGCACAGGCCACCTGCAATTCAGGGCTTTGGGCAAAAATCTGCAGTTACATACCTCCTTCCTTACAAAAAATAAATTAATAAAAGGATGTCCTTGTCGCTTAGTTCAGTAAATGGAAAAGAAACTTAGATTTAGATGTCTTTGTGTGTCTCTTGGGGGATGGACTTCAGCACAAAGCAGAGGAGTGCCCTAATACCGAGCGGGCGGGCTGAGGGGATGCGGGGTGTCGGCTCCCAGGGAAGCTGCTCCACTTTAATTCGCTTACTCCTTTACTGGGGGTTCGGAGCTGAGCTCCCAGCAGGCACACGGTAACTCCTCTGTCTCTCCCTGGCCCATTAATTGTGCTGCTGCTGCAAGGAAGGGAAGGGGGACAGCCGCTGTCCCAGGCAGGTCGGGCCCGAGGGTGCCCGCGGCCTCCAGCTTAGCCTGGCTCTTGGTCCAGGAGAGAGCCGCTGCTCTGCCGGCAGCTCGCCGGGAGGAGGGGACCTGGGTGTGGGGCTTCTGCAGGGACTGCCTGGGATGCTGCCCAGGATGACATCCCTGCCACACAACACATCTTCTAGACCCAAAAGCCTTTTGATAGGAATGAAGGTCTCCCGGGGCTTGCGGGGACGCGCTCCTGCATTGGGAAAGGACAGCTGAGGGCCTGGCGTAAGAAAGGCAGCACCCTGGGGTTTGGAGGCAGGTATTGAAGATGGCAATAGTTGTCATCTTTAGTAAAAGCAATAAAATTCTTTTTGTATATTCGAGCAGGTTTGTTTGGGTTTTTTTCTCCTTTGCTAATCCAGAGTGGAATTTGAGCCAGAAAGGAGAAACCTATGCTATACACACTGCACACTCTTCAGTATTTGTTTTAAAATGTGTTTGAGGTCAACATAGAACATGCCTTGAAATTTATGTATTTACTGCAGTGAGTTTTCTGTGCCTTGTGTTTGCTTTCTGTGGGTTTCAGCCCATTTCACAGAAGGAAATACTGTGCATGAGAAAGAGTCCATTATGGATCTTCCCTTAGGAAATTTTTTTGTCCTCTACTTTTAAATTACAATCTGTATTATTTATGCCAATGTTTAAAATAGCTTCCTAAGTTTCCCTGGTTAAAGTATTCTGAACCTGCTCCAGATACATTTTACTATGCACAACTCCCACTCACCATGAGTTTTTATTTCAAGTAATTTTTCATGAAATAACATGCACCACAGCCAGAACCCTGTGTTGCTGTTACATAGTTTTCTTTACAGTTTTCCAGCTATATTCCCCCTCTCGTGATAAACTGCGTTGTCAGTACGCATTTTTATCTTAGAATAAACAAATTGCATTCCCTTAATCTCCCTTCATAAACAGTGCCCTGTAATGCTGTTATCATTATTGCTGACCTTTTTTGGAATTTCTCCAAGTTATTAATGCTTTTTAAATGAGAATCATGGGATTTGAAGTGTTTTCTGAGCAGTGTTTACTCTGGAATTGATAGATTATTTCCTTTTCTATTTTTCTTTTCATCCTCTATTGCTTTTTTGTCTGACATCTTACTATGTTCAAAGCAGAGCTAGGCAAACAATTGATTTGGGGGTTGCTGCCAAATCAAAACATTAAAGAAAATCTTTGTTTCAAACTGAACAAAGGCCATATTCAATCTAAAATTTTTTGATTTTTTTGGGATTTATTTTTATGTCTTACCCCATTTTTAAAAGAAGAAAGGCATTTATTAGTTTTCATAATTAAAGCATAATTTCAAACAGAAAGTAGAAAAATCTGATTTTACATTTTTCTGGCCATGTTTGACTTCAAATCATAAATATTTTCAGTGTTCTCTGATCTGTTTTTTCTTTGGTGACCAAATAACTACCTAAAAGTTTTGTTCCCCACAGTCATTACTTCATTACTTCGAGCAGTATTGAGTGGATAAGTCAATGTATTCCTTGTGTTTATATATCTGTATTTATGCATAGGAATAGAAATCATGGGAATGTCTTTATTTTAATCTTTATTTTAGTCATGCAAATCTCACTTGGTTTCACTGTCATATTAAGGCACTGGTGAGTGGGTGGTGACTGGGCTCAGAAGGAAAAGGTCAAGGATAAACAACTGATCAGATCTTTGCAGATAGTGGTGTCATTTTAGACATCTGACCTAATTAAGTAGTGGTATTTTACTTGCTTTTATGTACATAGATATCTAAATCCCGATGAAGCTGTGCTTTAGATGTCTTCCCTCTCTTTTGGTTCTCCCTTGAAGTTAAGAATTCTGAGCTTGGGAAGAGCCTAGGAGAAAGGAAAAATGCATGTCCAGTCCCTGTTCCAGTAAAGAAACCACAATACTCATAAAACCAAACCCAAGCAGCCAGAACAACTAGATAGAAGTTGCCCAACTTTGCTGAAACTCTAGATTGCAGAGAACAGTTTTCTCAGCTGTGTTGTGTGCAGGGTGGAGTCTCCTGGTGGAGGTGGGAGCAGAGGGAAATTCAGGCCTGTATGGATTTCATCCATGTAGCAGGGATTAATGAAGACAGGCATTCCAAGCTACTAGGTGATTTTATGGAGGAGCTGGAGAAGGGCATGACAAGCTGCAAGGATGGGGCCTCATCTCTTTATCAAGTTCTGATTGCTGGATGCTGTGTTGCTGGGGAAGATCATGTGCAGCATCCTCCCAGTTCAAAGCTAAGCTTGGCTCTAAGAATCCCAGGTGGAGCCTTTCATTCCCCAGTCAAGCAGACAGCATAAAAGAGCTGTCATTGGGTTTGTTTTGTGTGGGTCCTGATTTATGTGGTTTAGAGTGAAACACCCACCCAGGTCTTTCAAAAGAGGCACCAAACTGTTCACCACTTCTTAAGCTGACCTGCTTCTAGGCATGCACAGAAACGAATTTGGCAGAGCTGAGAAGCTTTGCTGAGTGAGACTGGTGGGAGGTGGTTCCCAGCTGAGATGGCAGTTCGGGAGAGCACCAGTTCCAGAATTGCCAGAACTCCCCCCAGGAGCTGGAGACCCGGCCTTGGTTTGTACATTCAGCCACTGCAAAGTGGACATGACATCCCCAAGGACTCTGAAATGTACTGCCTTTAATGTGGCATAAAAAAATAGCAGACCTGCTTTATAATAGTGTATTTTATATTTACACTATTTATATACACAATATATAAAATGCATTTTAAAGAAATGAAAATTCTGCCAGGTTTGTTTCATATTTTATTAGTATTACATTGTTGAGCTTCCATGCTGAGGCACTTCATAATAGGTCTGTGTTCCACCTTTCTTAGATTCTGTAAATAATAGGAAGCTGTTGGCTTTTGAAATCTGGGCAGGCTGCGTCTGTTTGCTGGAGCTGGTGGAATACAGCTTGACCACAAACCTGGAAGGATTAATAAGCTGAAAAAGCACAGGCTTCTTGTCTGTCATTTTTGCTTCTTAACAGTAAGAGTGAAAAAAAGCAGCAAATGATGGCAGTCATAACTTGAAATGCGTTGGCCTCAGACCTACCTTGGATTTGTTACTGCAAAAAATATAGTTTATGCAAGCAATGGCATGAGGTTTTGCTGTTCTTTTCAACAGATGGCACTTGAATTTCATTAGTTCTTTGTAATAATTTCAACATGTGTGTTACAGTAAATATTTGATTAGCTTGCAACAAATTTTGCTTTTCATCCTGGAATTGCAGGGTTGTTTCATCAGTTACCCCCCAGATATGTTTCTCCTTCCAGTGTTTTTCCCTTGCCTGTTGAAAACATGTCAAACTGCTTTAAAATGTTTTATGCACATTATAATGAAAACCTTATGTCTTATATTAAGGGTGACTGTGCAGAAACTTTCACTTGAATCAGGTTTTGCGTGCAGTTTCACACACTTGCAGATACACTGTGCCCTCCTCCTTGCACACAGGAACCAGATTTGGGAGCTGTGTTGAAGGGGCCTCTGAAAGCCCTTTGTTAAACTTCTGCCACCAACGTGACGGGAGGGCTGGGATCTTTTCCCAGTCTGTGACCAAGTTTGCTCCTCTCTGTGTACTGCTAGGTTATCCCTGCCAAAGATGACATTTTCCAGTTCCTAAAAATACTTCTGACCAGCCTGTCCATTTCCCTTCAAACAGACCAAGTAGTACTGGCTGGTACATTAAAAAATCCTTTGAGGTGATACTGCATGGTTGCTTATAAAAAAATCTTGTCCATAGGTGGATTAAAGATATTATTTATAAAACTGTCAAATACAAGTTAGCATTACGTTATACAACTCCCACTGTACTTTTTGAACCTCCAGTCTCAATGTTTGTATTGAGGTTGGTATAGGAAAGCAGCATCCTTCTGTCTCTGATAACAAAGAGCCTTTTTGTTTGAACATGAAGATAAGTTCCCCAGACTGTTCCCTTCTGCTCCATGAGCATATGTTTCCTCTGACAAAGGTCACTTCAGGCTGAGAAGAAATTGTGGGAGTAATTTTTAAGGTGTTGTTAGAATGGCTCAAGCTCCATATAGAAGCACAAAAAAAGAATTAGGTCAGGCTGACTTCTGTATGAAAAATATCCTTAAAAATACATAAAGCAGCAAAAAACTCCAACTTGTAATGCTCTTTGTCTATTCCAACATCCGCTTTTGGCTTCTCTACAAATCAGTGAATTAGAAACAATTAAGAAAAACACAAGCCCAGATCATAGTGATATGCAGAATATGCATGATGGCTCTCAGCCAATGTCAGTAATTATTTTGTAGTGACTGTGTTTTGAGAGAAGAGCTTGATTGATTGTGGTTTCACAGAATATATGTCACATTATGTATTCATGTTGAGATCTGCAATGCTTATAATTTGCATTAGTGTGGTTCAGATTACTACTAAAACTATAGTACTTGAATCAGAAAACTGCTTAATGAGATTAATTATTTGATAATAATCCTTCTTTCAAAGTAAAAAGAATAAGCAAGACAAATGAACAAAAATCAAGATAAATAATAATTTGTAAAATTGCATGTTGATCCAAACACAGGGAAGCAGGATCTCTATTGCAGTCCTTCCCTAAAGTCTGTTTGGTTTTGAGCTGGAAGTCTTCTTGCCCAACACGTTTGAACAATTTATGGAGACCCACACCCAAAGTGTTTCTCCACATTCCCTCTGACTGTATCTCTGCCAGCTGCCCAAGTTCCCAGCTGTTACTGGGTTGAGCAGTTGGGTGGATGTCCACCCAAGAGTGGGGAGTGATGGCTTCATTCGTTGCCCAGTGCAGTGGGATAGGGAAGGGATGCCTCTTGGTACCCTTAGGATTGAGGATGCCAGACATTGCTGTAGCAGTTTCTTGCCATTATTCGTGGAGCACAACTCAAAAATGTGAGTTTGATGACTAAACCTCATATAAAACCAGAGGGGTGATTAGGTACTAAAATCCAAGATTCACAGCAGACAGCATGCCAGACATGCCCACAGAAGATGCCAGAGAGAAGTGCCCATCTCCCAGACTTAGTCACCTGCCTGTGGTCCTGAGTGTGCCCACGTGCATTCCTGTGAACCTCCATACCAGAGCCAGACCATCTCTGTGAGTGCAGGCATCCAGCAGGTTTCATTCCTCTGAAATATGGGCAGTGCTAGTGCTACCAGTCTGAGCTGTGTCGCACCTGAGCAGTCAGAGTTTGGGGAAAAGGTGCCCTCTTTAGACTAAAGGTGTCCAGTGCCCTTTTTAGACCAAAGGAGCCCAAATCTACACTTCTCCTAAGAGTTCCTGAACCAGTGCAACCTGCTGGGCATCCTCAGCATCCTCCCTTGATGTTAGACCTCATTATAGTGGAGGGAGTGACACAGGCAGAGAGAGAGCACATGGAAGCAGCTTCTGTCACCCAAAGATTACAGCAGTCCTCATGGAGGAGAGCTGTGACCTGTTCCTTGCTCTCAAGGTTACATCTGCTTTTACCCATTTACTGTTCAGTGAGAATTTAATAGTGAACTCCAAAATAAGAGTCTCCCATACAATAATCCTAAGTCAAATAAGTAATAAGTCAAAGGCCACGGATTGGAACCAAAACCCACTGTCATCTGAGGTCTTGATGTTTTGAATTCAGCACATTTCCCACTAGGAGACTTTGCCTTCAAAATGGGTCATTTTTAAGGGTGTTACCTGAAGAAAAGCCTGAGATGTTAAAGCGAGATTTCATTGCTTCTTTGCAGCTTTTTTTTTTTTTTTTTTTTTTAAACATTTCTCAGTGCATGTGAGCAGTGTGGGTTTCTTTCCTAGGTCATTTGTGGTGTACAAAATCTATCTTGCAGGAATAACCCCATATTAAATAGAAAAATAAATGCAGCATTAATGCTTCCTGGAAACATACTGCTTATGCTGTTAAATACTGGAGCTAGAGATGTAGCTGTGCGTTAAAAATCTGAAGATAAATTGAACCAAATCCCTTAAAAATAACAGGTCCTTTCATTAGTGGGCATTACAAGTGAATTCTCTCTTTTCCAGCTGCTTCTAATGACTTTGCTGGATATTTTTTCACAGTCAGGCCCAAGCTCTACCCCTGGGGTCTCTAGATCAAGCTATCTAGAGAGACAGCATGCACTTATTCCTCAAGTAGCTGCACCAAAGTGGTTAATATGTATGCATATTTTGGTCACTTTGCTGTATCACAGAGTGCTTTTGAAGGCAAGAAAGCTCAGCAAATTTAAGTGCTTTACATTTTGAGGACAAGCTGTTTCTGTCAGCACTGTTTTATTTACAGCTCTGTTTCACTGCCTATATGCAAAACCTACTTCAAGACTGATACAGATATGTCATTTTTAAGGGTGTTATCTGAAGAAAAGCCTGAAATACTAAAGCAAGATTTCATTGCTTCTTTTCAGCTTATTTTCTTTTACATTTTTCAGTGCATGTAAGCAGTGTGGTTTTCTTTCCTAGGTCATCTTTCCTAGGTGGTGTACAAAATCTATCTTTTGACTCCATAAACACGACCTGTGTATATGTATGTATATGTACATGTACATGTACATGTATATGTATATGTATATGTATATGTATATGTATATGTATATGTATATGTATATGTATATGTATATGTATATGTATATGAGTGAACTCCAGATGACATACTGCTGAAGCTGGTGACTCGAAGTGTAGCATCTTTTGCAGGAAGGGGTAAGACAGTCCTTTTAGGAGGAAAGTGTACCGGTGTTGTCCTTGCGCTGTGGCTGGGGCAGTGCAGAGGGTAGAGTTAAGGTGGGGCTCGTCCCCGCCCAGAATGTGGCCGTGGTGGCCGCCCTGCGCCGCCGGGATAAACACGCAGCGGTGCCAGCTGGAGGCGCAGCGGCCCTCGCTCGGGCAGCTCCTCAATCCCGCCCCCAAATCTGTAACTGCATCAGATGCAGGACGGGAAACCTGCCCTTGAGACATTCTAAGAGTCTCCCAGTTGATTCCCGTGCTGCGAGAGGAGGGTGTGAGCTCCCGAGCAGTGGTGGCAGATGCCACACGCCTCTGCCGGGCCGCGGTCACGCCGTGCGCCTCTGCCCGGCTGGCGCTGCCCGCACGGCTCGTCACAGGCAGCACCGCGGCTGGCACGGGCTCCCTCCTCCGCCCTCGGTGTCAGCAGAGCCCAGTGACTGTCGCGATGCTGTCAGGGCAGCAAGGAGGCGAACAGGCAGCACAGAACGTGGTGCTGCCTGCAGAGCGCTCTGAGCTCGGTGCCGTAGCCCTCCGAGCGGTAAAGAGCGCTGGGCTCTGCGGGACTGCGCTCTTGCTTCTCAGATACCCATTCCCGGCAGAGAGCAGCCCTGGAAAATGTGACAGTGCTTCACTGGCCATCCCTGTGCGGTTCCTCCCATTGCACAGAGCGGTGCAGAGCTCTGCTCCCATGGTGTGGGCGTGCTGCTCGGAGCCCGCGGCCGGGCGGGGGAGGCCGGAGGACGAGCTGGCCCTCCTGGACACCGGGCTGGCCCTCCTGGACACCGGGCTGGCCAGCACGGACACCGGGCTGACCCTCCTGGACACCGGGCTGGCCAGCACGGACACCGGGCTGGCCCTCCTGAACACCGGGCTGGCCCTCCTGGACACCGGGCTGGCCAGCACGGACACCGGGCTGACCCTCCTGGACACCGGGCTGACCCTCCTGGACACCGGGCTGGCCCTCCTGGACACCGGGCTGGCTCCATGCGCTGGGACACTGCAGCCTGGAAGAATACGAATGAGTGAACTCCAAATGACATACTGCTGAAGCTGGTGACTCAACGTGTCTTTTCTTTTGCAGGAAGGGGTAAGACAGTCCTTTTAAGAGAAAAGTCTCTGATTGGAGCTAAACAAGTGTCACGGCCAGTTAGGACAAAGGAATGCGGAGTTGTGAAATGTCAGTCTCTTTCATAGATACCACTAAATTAATGGGCTGTTCTGGAGCATACATGTGTTAGTTTTTGTCATTACATAGTCACAGTGACAAAAATAATCAAGTCATCCTTCGGAAGCTGTCAGCCTGGAGAATGGCACTAGGAGAATGAGAAGCTGTGTTCAGCTCCTGCCTGCACTGCTGCTAGACAGAGAGTTTCATGTTTTGTTAAGATATTTGTAAGACAGAAGTCACGCCTACCCAGGAGAATATGTTGCAATGGATATTTTATGGATAGATGCCATGTTGTTTGGCTCAGAGATGTCTACCAAGTGGGAAAAGACGTTTTTTAAAGTCTCCTAATAACATTGTCGTCAAGCTCTGCTACACACAAAACTGGCTTGAACATCATTTGTACACTTGGAACCATTACTAGCAGTGACCCCTTTAACTTATAAAATGTTCTCAAAGATCCTATAAATAGCCACGTGCCTAATTTTAAACATAAGTAGTCTCCTGTGCTAAGTGTTAAGCTTGTGTGTAGCTGTTATTAGAACTGGGGCCAGAAAGGTTAGCTCATGCTTTGCAGACACAGTTCCTGGTCTCAGATGCAGTTCAGTCTTTCAGAAAGCTCTGCTGATGGTGTGGTTGTGTTTTCAGGCTCCGCTGGCTCTTACCAGCAGTGCCCAGCCCTGCAGCTCTTGGTGCTCCATGCCAGGCAGGTCAGGCAGAGGCGATTGTTAAGCCTTGCTCCTCAGCAATGCTTTCGATAGCGAGATCTGATTATGATGTGATCTGCTTACCCAGAGATGAACCTTGGCTAGGGCTCCTGCTCTCTGCACCACAGCCAGGACTTGCCTTGGGAAAGCTGCTGGTGCCTTGCAAGCGCAGGAATGTTTTGGGGACCCAAACACCAGAGGTATGACATCTGTGTGACGTGTTTACCTGTTTGGGTCTTGTTTAGAATAGTTTTGGGTGTTGTGTGATACCAAGAGGTTATTTGGAGTGTACGTTAGTCTTGTAGATGGGGATATTTTGTTTATCAGGAAAACTCTGTTGCATCTTGAAACGTCCCATGATCATTTTGCTTCCCTAAGGAGAGGGTCACTCACATTTACATCTGTAAACATGATATAAATACTCTGTGAAACCAAGTGGCTTTGCTTCTTTCCTTCTTTCCCCTTGCAAATTTGCTCTGATCTGGTTATGGGTGTGGTGGCTTGGGTCTGATTATCAGGGGTGTTGTACTGGATATGGAGCTGGTTAGAGGTGCTAGAGCTGGGTCCCTGGGATCCCCTTTAGAAGAGCTAAGTTTTGTATCTGAGCACTTTGAAATTGGGCTGAGGAATATCCTGGGGTGGGCTGATGCAGAGGCACAGAGAAATGGAGGCTGGTCTCAGATGTCATGAGGTAGGGAAGGTATTGGGTTAAATCCAATCACACCTTATCCTAAGGCCAGTTGTTAAGTGTTGCCTGATGTTAAGAATGGTTGCTGGCTGTTTCAGCCTCCTTAAGGCTGTGAAGCCAGACTCTGACAAAGCCTTTTCTCAGTCTCAGGTGTTCAGGGTGAAAGACGCACCCTTCATCATCAACTCTGGGTAGAATTTAGGAGAGATTGAGGACTAGAAGGTCTAGCTGCAGTGAGGGGATTATGGTGGCTGCAGCTGCATCTCCCCTGTGTGGAAAAGATAGCAAAAATGGCAAGTTTGCAGCTGCTGGCTTGGGGATGTCTATCCATGGGATGATACTCAAAAATTCCCAGGTGAGAAATGCTCTGTTTGGTCAGCTGCTTAAAGGATGTTGGAGAGATACTTCTATCCCCTCAGCTAAAGTCAGCATTCATTATTGTGGCTAACAGCATGAGACCTGGGTATGGCATAGGATGTTTGCCATTGGGCTGACAGATTGGAAAAAAATAATAGCTTTGGTATGTTTTTCTTCCAGAGGATCAAACTTCCTTAATACATCTCTCTACCTTAGCAAAATGAGAGCAATTTCCTTGTATATGCCAGAACTTGTGAAATAGAAGGTGTGATCCATAGAAAATCAGTAATCAGACAGATGACTTGGTACCTGAGAAGCACCTGAGACCTACATGTGATTACTGGATTATTTTAAGGTTATTAGAACTGCCTCACTATGCTTCTGTACCATATGAAAACCTGCATATGCATGTAGATAGATACGTAGATAAACCATTAGCCTGTACAGGTTTATACCTATATATATGTACATTTATGTTATCTGAGAAAACAAAACAGAAGCAGCAAGCAGTGTTTCTGCATGGTTTAAAGCATGAGAAATACCCAGTTTCAGTGGTGTGTTCCTAATCACTGTGCTCCTGAAGGAGCCACGTGAGCAGCCTCATTCGTCTGTCGATGTCTGTGAGAGAGCAAACAGGTTGTCACAACAAGTGTTCCTGTCTGAGACCTAAAATGGCTTCTGTAGTGTGAGGGTTTTGGGTCCAAATGTTTTCTTCTGCTCTTGTTGAAGTGCCAGTTCTGAAGAAATGTTGAAAACCTGGAACAAATCCAGCTCTTGTCCCCAGGGATGTTTGAAAATCCGTGCAACTTCTGAAATTCACCCAGAACAGACAAAGGAAGGATGCTTGTGATTCACTGTTATTTTGAAAACAATCTTTGAGTTATAATTTCCATCATGTTTTCACTCTTTCCTTTTCCTTTCCAGGCAGTGAAGCCGATTTTAGCTCTTCAAGCAGCACAGGCAGTATTTCAGCACCTGAAGTCCATATGTCGGCTGCTGGAAGCAAGAGATCTTCTTTTTCTCGCAAGTAAGCAAAGCAATTTATCCTGAATATTGCTAGTGCAAAGATAGACTACTGGGTAAGGTCTTGCATTTTAAAACAGTCAGCTTAACACAAGGCTCTTGGGTAGCACACTGGTGAGAACTGCAATATAAGAAAGAAAAAAAATGCCGTATTCAGTGCACAAAAATGTTCAGTATGCCAGATCAGCCAGCTCTCGGGAGGTTTTTTTTGTTTAGTCATGGCAGGTATGGGAAATAGAATCAGGTAAGGCAGAAGTGGAGAGAGAGCTGGGTGTGTTTGTTAACAGCAGTATTTTTAGCCAGTTAACCTAAACATTTTGGTCTTAACACTTTGTTTTATCTCTGTCATATATTGTCAGCTGAGCTTACACCTTTCCAAATCATGACCTTATTTTTTGTTGTAAGAAGTAGACAGTATTGCCTTTGATACTGGAATTTTCTTTTTTTTTTTCTGAAATACCCTCGCCCAGCCTACAGGCATTTTTTTTTTAATTGTATCATAGTTATCTGTCTAAGTGAACCTTTCGTGAAAGATTTCTGTAAGATTTCTCCCTGTCATCTGCGAATTGCAAATTCAGACAGCTTGAGAACACAGGGGCCTTGGGATGGAGCAGTGCACGTTGCGTTCTGCCCACGCAATCCCTGCTGGTTACATTTTGTGGAGCAGGAGGAAGGAGTTCACAGGGACAGGACTGGTTTCCTGCCCCTTGTGGAAGAGCTGGCAGGCAGCTGGGACAGCAGCAGGGTCCCCATGTGCCTGAGTCACAGCGGCGTCCCGAATGTCGCGATGTGCCCCGGCACACAGAGGCCGTCAGGAGGAGGCTTTGAGAGCTCTTCCCTATCTATCACGAGACTCTTAGAAAAATAAACACTACTTAAGTTCCCTCCAGACTACATCCAACAAGTAACATTACTGGCTGTGGGAAAAAATGGTACTAAGTATAATATAAAGCCCTAAAATCACCTTAATTTCAGTAAGATTCTTTATCATTTCATATACTACTGTGCATTTTAATATAACTTTAAACTAGAGCATACTGACATCCTGCATTGGGCAGAAGTCCTCTGTAATAAGGCTCCTTCAGATGCGCTCCTATGTTAAGCACAGTCTGTGCAAGTTCTGCCACACACCAGAGGTGATGATACACTGTATAAAATGGAAAGAGATATCTCCTTTGCAATACGTTCTTTTTTAACTATTCTTCCTATGAAACACTTCAGTGTTGTCACAAACCACAGTCCTGTACTTCATTGTAAAATAATTACAAAATCACCCAAACCGCAGCAGTGTGATGAAGGTTCACAGCAGCCACTCAACCATCTGTTCCTTATAAACTGTTCCATTTGCTGAGAAGGAAAAAAACCAAGTGAAACAATTTAAAGAAGAGATGTTGCTTCACAGTTCTGTGGTATTTGGTTTTTTATATTCAAGCCTTCTCTTTTGCTGGCTGGGTTTTCCTTTTTCTGGAATTTTGTTTAGGTTTTTTTATTTTATTTTTTTTCTTAAACCTGCCCTTTCATTACCATTTAGAAGAACAACTTCAATGGGAGAGTGAAGGTAGCAGTGTAGTAGTGTAGGATGACAAACCAAGTGAGCAGGAGAGGGACACATCCCAGGAAGCTGGCCTCAGAGCATTCCAGCCCTTGGGCAGCTGTCAGGCAGGAAGGATACCAATTGCTTTCACGCACACACAGTTGACAGATTCTTTAATAAAGAATGGTAAGAGAAAGGTAAGTATATATGAGAAAAACTGGAAGAGAAAAAGAAAATACTGTGCTTTCCTTTGTCTCTTTTAATACTATTTCAGCCTGCTCTCCATGGGGTTCAGACTATATCGAAGTGAATGAATAGCTGACCATGACAGATGAAGCACCCAGTATGCCAAAGGCAGAAAAGAACAGTGACCCAAACAAAATCTGTTTTCATGGCACACTGTGATCCCTCAGGCTGCTTGCCGAGGAGCATGAAAGCAGTCTTAGAGCAGCCCTCCATGCACAGGCACCACTCTGCAGGCCTGGCCAGGGAAAGCTGGAGTGTGGTTCTTTTGGCAATAGTCCAGACCACAGGGCTCTCATTACTTAACAGAGTCAATGATTCAGGGAACGTGGATGATCTGATGGAGTCACTGGGAACTGTGCTCTGCACAGATAGATGTAAAATGGCTGAGATTTCCTTAGAACGTGTAATTCAGACTGAGAGGCCCCTGCCAGTGAAAGAACATGCAGTAGCTGATCATGTCAGAACTTTATTTCTTTCCAGCCACTCACAGTTATTTCTCTGGTTTATTCTTTAGAGAACTTTGTGTGTAAAATAAGACATATTTTGTTGTGTGATGAGAATAATGCTTTCACCATTTTGGTTCTTCTCCAGTCGTGGTCCTTATGGTCGGAATAATGGATCCTTGTCCTACAAGTCTGGAGCCAGTCCACCTGCTTCACACGGAAAGGATGCTTCATCAACACTGTGCAAAAACCATCTGAGTCCTGCCAACATCCATCAGAGTTACAGGGCTTCTTCAGCCAGCAGCAGCAACTCAGGCTCATACAAAGGAAGTGACAGCAGTCCAGTGATGAGGCAAGTCTGTGTTTCAGCCTGCTGGTGTTGGGTACATTGACACTCTCTCTGCACTGTAGTGTGGGATCAGCTGTAGGAATTGCCATGAAGGTCATCTTGCTCCTCACCATAGTTGTGATGCCTGGTATAGGTGACTTAACAGCCAGTGAGGTTCTCTATACAATGTAAAAGCTTTATTGTCTGAGCACTGTAAAATTCAAGTTTACTTGAAGTCAAAGTCCTTTGCTGTTGATTTTCACTCCAAAGCAGGCTATTTCTTGCATTTTCATGCCATTAGTTCTCATGAGGATTTACTTGTTTGTTTGTTGCAGGGTTCTTTTCACTTCAAAGAGAGTTGGGTGGGGTAGTGTAGGAAACATGATACACTAGGGTGAAAATTCACCCCGCCTAGCCTTAGGCACCTCCCTAAGGAGAGCAGTTTCCTGTGTAGGAAAGAAAGAACACAGATACCTGCCAGAGCATGTGACACATGTTGCAGAGAAGAAATGGCCACCATGCTGCTGCTGTTGCCCTCTCTCCCAGACAGCTTAGCAGCCAGGCATGTAAGATACACACCCAAAGCTAGACAGGACGAGTGTAGATGTCAGTGTGCTCAGCTTTATAAATCCTGTGTGGAGCTGAACTCAGCCCTTGGGCTGCCTCACCTGGCTGGCTGTAGATGGGTGCCCTTGGGCACAGCACCCATTTGGGGTGAGGGGATGGCCAGGTATTTTAAAGTTAAAAGCCTCATTTGATGTAATGACACTGAAGCCAAGTACAATAAATAGTAAATTTTGCACTGTAGCTACAAATTAGCTTTAGTTTCCTCAAGTACTTTGATTTGCAAGGTGAAGTAACTTGTGTGGACACTGAAATGAGTCAAGCTTTGCATTTATCAGTCAATGGGATGTTTTTCATTCTGCCAGGACTTAAGAACTGTACGAGTGATGTTATGTGATGGTTTGTTTTGGGTTTTTTCAGGCGATCAGGGAGATATAATTCTTGTGGTGATAATCACAGCATTAAGCCACAAAATCCAGAGCAATATTTGACTCCTCTGCAGCAGAAAGAAGTGGCAGTACGACATTTGAAAACCAAGCTGAAGGAATCTGAAAGCAAACTTAAAGAAAGGTAAACCTCACTTCAGAAATCAGTCAGAAAGATTAATTTGGGATCATTTAGGGGTGGGAATCCTGAATGTTTTTACTTATTTCTTGATCAATGAAGTTTCCATTAAGAAATTTGAAATACGATTAGTCTGATTAGATTGTTTTCAGTATTTCAGGTTTCAGAGTGTACTAAGGGGGTGCAAAACAATGAGTTTATTTATAAATATAGCTGTCTCTTTTTCCTTTTTGGAACATTCACAATAAAATGAAAGGACAACTTTTTATAAGTCTGGTTTAGATTGAGACCTTTTATACATAGAACAGTTTCTACCTGCCAGCATGTGTTACCCTAGTGTCCTGTTCTACCTCTCTCAGTGAAATAGAACTGCAAATGTCCCCCTTCTCCCCAGTGAAAGAAAAGTTCATAACCAAACCACTGTGCCTATTTGTGCTTTTGTTGCTTATATACTGAATTTTTCACAATAGCCTTTTGTGTGGGTGCTGAGCAAAGAAGTGGCAATGTGCATTACACAGTAACAGATGTCCCTTTTACTAAAACTGCACTCTTGAGAGCTGGGTGTCCAGCACAGACAACCCAAGGGGGCACAAAGGGCTGTTTGAATGGAGCCCAAGACAGAGTTCCAGGGACCTTGTGCTCTTCCTGTGCATCAGCAAGGCCTGGAACTGACATAGGAGTCCCCTCTCCCCCAACTGCTCCCCATGTTCTTGCAGCAGCCTCTGGCTCCCTGCTGGGGAAAGCCAGTGTGCCTGCAGACCTGAGCTCCCTGGCTGAGGCCAGCATTGGCTCTGGCAGTATGTGACAAGCTGCTGGCAAGCACTGGGGATGCATCCAGGCAGCTGTTTTCCATTTCCTCCAGGGTGAGGCAGTAGGGGAGATTTTAAGCACTACAGTGGTTAGATCTGACCTAGAGGTCAGCACTTGTGCTTCAGATTGTCCAGGATCATGGCACAGCCCACAAGGCTGCTGGTTTTGGGGGCAGGTCAGTGATTCCCATTAGCAATCAGCTGCCATATCTTGGCTCTCTCAGAGGTGGCCACAAATGACACCTGGAGAAATTTGCTTCCTTCTTGAAACATCTCAGCAGCAGAGCCATTGTTGTGTGGCAGGGCCTCTTGTTGATTTCAACTGAGCACTCAGCAGAAATGTTACATCGTTTTTATTTTGCTACAGGGAAACAGAAATAGAAGAGCTTAAAGCTCAGCTGGGACGGATGAGGGAAGACTGGATTGAAGAAGAGTGCAATCGTGTGGAGGCAGAGCTGGCCTTAAAGGAAGCAAGGAGTGAAATTAAACAACTCAAGCAGGTTATTGAAAGCATGAAAAACAGCTTGGCTGAGAAAGACAAAAAAATTCAGAAATACTTCATAGACATAAACATTCAAAACAAGAAACTGGAATCTTTGCTGCAGAGCATGGAGATGGCTCAGAACCACTCTGTGAGGGATGAGCAGTGCCTGGAGTACACGAGTGACTCGGAGGGGAAGCTGTTATCATTGTGTGCCACCCTGCCAGACAGCCCCATCACAGAGGACCAAGGTCTGGAGGAGGTGGCAGACAGTGATCTGCTTCTTAGTGAGGACAGAGCAAACGGGACTGACTCATCTGGAGAGAGTTTGACCACCACAACCTCTGAGTTGAGTGATCCAGCTCCCTTCAGTGCTGCTGTAAATAAAAAGATGCTTGAAATCATTCTGGATGGAAAACTAAATTATTGCCAGGAGGAAGAAAAAAGCAACATGATGGTGGAACAGGCCATCCAGACTGACGTGGTGCCATATAGCTTAGATGTGGAGCAGCTCATTCAAAACATCTTCAGAGCTCAAGACACCTGTCCTCTAAGCCCGCCTTCTTCACTGAAGGAACTGGGTGAATTTTCTCTTGGAAGCTTCAGTGATTCTGGTATCATGGTGGACTTAACTCCAAGTGATCCCAATTCTGCCATCCTTTTGTCTCCTATGGAGTCTCCATGCAGGAAGGTGGAGCACAGAGTTAATGAAAACCGTTTCATGAAAGAACTTGATTTTACAGAAACTCATGATGATGAAGCCTTTGAGTATGTTAATACAGGAATAAAGAGGAGATACTGGAGCAACAGTCTCCTTGGAGATCTTCTGGCTGTAGCAGCCCCTGTTGTACCAACTATTGTGTGGGCTTTGAGTACTCAGAGAGGAGGAACAGATCCTATTTACAATATTGGAGCATTGCTTCGTGGTTGCTGCCTGGTGGCCCTGCACTCTTTACGCCGAACACCCTTCAATATCAAAACCTAAAGTCTACTCTGTCCCTGGGCACCAACTGCCTGAGGCAGAGAGAAAGAGGGATGAGATCATAAAAGTTTACTGTATATTCTGGCAGAGTCCATAATTTGCTTTTGACCATTTGATTTGCACTATAAATCAGCTCAAAACCATGTTCCTTGTTTAAAAAAAAAAAAAAAAAAAAAAAAGCTGAATCTCGTACTTACACAAAATGTTTTTAACAGTACTGCTGCTTACAGAAATAGTCCTCCTGCTCTCAGGCACCATGTCCCTCCCCTGTGCTGGTGACTTTCTGGTGCCAGCACATCTGCACAGTGAACATAACCAGGGAAATCAGGAATTTGAGCCTAGTGCTCTTTCATGTTCCACTGCTGAGCTAGGATTAAGCTCAGTCACTCTCCCTGGGTGGTTCACTGAGCAAATGTGCAAGCACTTTGCACTGGCTCAAGGGTAGTGTGAGATGCACGAGGGAACATGTGGCTGGAGAAAGGTGGGGTATTTCTCTAGACAGCACTAACCTTCCCTTAGGGTATCACACCTGTGCTCCAGAAAGCATGCTAGCGCTTTCCATTTGTAGTCCCAAGTGTCAATTGAATTTAGAGGTAAAACCCGTATTCCCCAGGCAGCTTCCAGCACATCCTTTGTGCCTGTCTCATGTAGTGCTCTTCTCAATTGTGCAATTGCTTGAGCATTTCACTGGTCTTGTGCGTATACAGGGACTGTAACCAAAAATGTACATCATTGGGAGTCTTAACACTCGTTACAATGATAAGTATAGGCGTGGATACACTTTGACTCTTATTGTTGTTTTAAAGTCTTTATGTATTGGAACCCAATAGTCTTTTGAGCCCTTTGAAATACTATGTATAAATGTATTGTGTTTTAACTTATTGTTTATTTAATTGCTTTATTGTAAATTACCTTTATAATCACAAGTTCAGTAAAGCATGATAGATATGTCAAACGTGTGAGTGTTTTACTGCAGAAAGGTATAAAAAAATACCCCATTCTAGCTGAGCTGTCAGGTACAGGCTGAGCTAGGGGAGGTACTGTATCAGGTACTGTTCCAGGAGAACAGAATTAGACTGAGAAAACCTGAATACAGTTCCAAGCGTAAGCACTCACCAGGCTGATTAAAGACTCCAGCTGGGCTTCAATTGCACACACAACCCACTCTGCTGCCTCACACTGCCTTCACAGATGGAAGTGACCTAATCTTTAACCCAATGCAATCATCTGGAAACCTGTAACTCCTCAGTGCTGCAATCCCAGAACAATATCAGCCTTTCTGGCATTTAACCCACCTGACAGTCCTGTGGTCTCAGTGTCCATGCACACTGTGACCATCAAAACATGAATTCTCCATGTCCACAACCTAAGATCTGTGAATAGATTAGAGGACAGCAATGCTACCCAACAGGCAAAACAGTGGGGTTTGTCTGGCTCCACCCAAGCTTTCAACCCCACCTCTGGCCATTTAAACCTCACTGGCCTCCTGTTTTCCCCTTCAGCAAAACAAGAAGTGTAGTATTTCCTCATGTGACCCAGAGAAGAAGGGATCCAGGGAAGCCTGCCAGTGCCATGTATTGCTCTGCAGCTTTTGGGAAGGAAGTTATGAGTAATCCACAAAGGAGTATAATTGGCCATGTGTGGGGAGCATTTGCAGCACTCAAGAGGGTGATACTGATGCTTACAGAGGTGACTCTCACACCTTTCATGTCTCTGTGATGCCTGGGTGGTGAATTATTTTGTGTTTGCAGTAGAGATTCTAGAGGCTTCATTAAGCATTACATTAAGGAAGAGAACTCTTAACAGATCATTTGAAGTAATATAATCCCCATCTAACAGAGATGGACATGAGAGCATCTTGCTTACATTGCCATAACTTTGTCTTCCCTGCTCTCCCACCTTCTTGGGTGCCTGCAGCTGTTTGGCTTGCCTTGTGACACTGCAGCAAAGCATATTGCTCAAATGTCACTTTCAAAAGCTTTTAAATTACAGGGACACTAGGGCCAAAATTACAAGTTGGAGGTATTATTAATATAAATTTTACACAACCATGAAATTTCATAATTCCTGAATATCTCTTCTTGGGATTGAAACACACTACAGAAAATTTTATTCCATCTATGTCAAAATATGTCTGTGCAGGGCCAGGACAGCTGTATTTTATACCTGATCTTACCAACTTCATCACAATGTTGGATTTTTCTTTCACAGCCATTATTTTTAAGTGATCTTTGAGTGACAGTGAAATGCACCATAATTTAGAGTAAAAAGTGATCTTCAGTTCTAGATGCATTCACAGGTGACTTTGTCGGGGGGGTTTGCAGCAGGAGGCAACAAAGCAGCAAAAAACTACACTTGTGTTTAAGATGCCAATAGGCTGACCTCATAACTAGAACAACGTCAAAGTTTCTTTCTGCCCTTAAGATGCTTCAGTCAGTTCATGTCTCATAAGACATTTAGCTACTGTGCTCAGTGAGAGATGACAGCATTCCGATCACAATCCTGATAAAAACCTTTGATCTCTAAAATTTAGTTTGCTTCTAAGCCTCCACCTTTCCTCCTCCATACTGCAAGGACATAGACAGCTCAAGGTGCCCTCTGATAGACCACACCTGAATTACCATAATGCACCAGTCCCACACTTTGGTTTTTGTTCCACGATCCACAGAGGACGTGCCAGTTGTTGCTCCAAACATACCAACTTAGCTTTTTTATCTCTAATATTACACTTAAGTCTTGGTCATGTCTCACCTGAATCTCGCTGGTGCTGTACACAACTAGGGGAGGACCATCAGCCTGCCAACAGTTCAGTAAAAATTTCCATCCTTTTTTTCTGAGTTTAGAAAATGCTCATAGCCACACCCACACCCCATGGGAAAATCTTCTCTCAAAACACACAGGTGAGGAGGACATGCAGCTCATATGCTATGGGTAAAATAGTGGATGCTTGAATTTGGGCTTATGGCATAGGAACCAAGTCAGCTTCTTCCTGGGCTGAAGGGATGCATGTTCATAGTCCCATTATACATTTTATTTCTAATCCAGAAACAAAAAACCCCTTTCTTTCATATTCAGCTTAAGAGGTACCAAACATGCCGTGCTGCTGAAAATGTTGAGGCTCAGGCATTTGACCCCTTTCCCACCAGAGATTCATCTCTATCTCTCACAGGACACATCAGGTTGGAAGGGGCCACAGTTGGTCATCTGGTCCAACCTCCCTTCTCAAGCAGGGTCATTCCAGAGCACATGGCACAGGATTGCATCCAGACAGTGAATATCTTTATACTGAATATCTTAAATATTCAATATATCTTTATCTTGAGTATCTTTAGGGGGGTAGGACTACAACCTCTCTGGGTAATCCGTTCCAGTGCACACTCAAGTAAGGAAGTTCTTCCTCATGTTGAGGTAGAACTTGCTGTGCATCAATTTCTGCCTGTTGCCTCTTTTCCCCCTTGCTTATGTCCTTTTCACAAGGCTGTTCCCAATTCATAATTACACATTTCTCCTTCCTTTCCCTGCAAATCAACTCTCTCTTAATCCCAAACATACTTAGCACTGTTTTACATATGTCCTATATAAGAAGTATTTTGATCCAAATCCCTTCACACAAATGAACACAGGACCTGGCAAGCATGAACAACTACAGCACAGTCAAGGAAAGGATTTTTCAGTCATCCTGGCAGGTCAATCCTCCACAGTTAAGAATATCAGTGAAATCAATCAAGTCCAGCTTTCACCCAAGGAAAAAAAAAAAAAGCACATGGCCAACAACTAAAATATGAATGAGAAAAGGAGAAGCATATGGCAGCAGGAAGGAAAGAAATGCACACAGGGGTGTACAGGATCTTCAAGAAACTCAAACCAATGGAAAAGATCAGAGCAGCAGCCTCAGTAAGTTTAACAGAAGTGTCTTCATGTTTATCAAGGATAAAATCAAGTCATAGGAAGGAGGAAAGAAGAGAGACCACAGGAAAAAAGACTAAACTGGTAATAATGCATGGGTTATCACCATTCAAGAGACTTCCTCCAAGAGCAGTGTCCTCCCTACTGGCACCATGTCAACACAGGGCAGAGATGGGAGTAATCTATAGAGCAGCTGTGCTCAAGTTTGGCAGGTAGATGGAAGGAAGAACAGCAAAGCAGTACACAGCAGGAGGAAAAGCAATGCAGGAAGACTCCCCAAGCAGAAGGTGGGCAGAACTCATGGGTTTTTTAAATGGCTGAAGGCTCAACAATCAAATGTGCTTCCATTATGTATTCAGGGGCTTTGTTTGCAACTTAGTAACTGGCCCACCTGTTATTTTAATAAATAGTATTGATTTACATCTATTTTATGTTGTCTCAAAAATAGCAATAGTAATCACTAGTTTTCTAAAAAATGAGACATAGCTTCCAAGAGATTTCACTTTAAACAGGCAGTAGATAGCCAGCTTCCTTGCCCTGTGTCAGCAATAGTGAAAGAATTGTGACTCGTATCTCCTTGCTTCTTGAGTGCTGTTAAAAGGACAAACACAGATTATTATTAAAGCTTATTCATAAACATTCTCATCTCACATCCCTTGTCAGATACTTTGGAGGTGTGTAGTAGGAGCAGTCTTGCTTGCCATACTGCTGCACTCAAGTCTGCACTTGAAGTAATTTCTACTCCAGCCAGAACACTTGTGCAGAAAACATGCATGGCACTGTTGGCTTCAAAATATATTTTAAAATTTAACATCTGAAAATTGCTGTCAAATCAGTTGACTTATGCAAGATTTGAACCTATATGACAAGTATACTTAACATTTAAAAAAAACTTTTTTCTGTGATTAAAGCCATGAAAATTAATTCGTACCGTCTTTTCTCAGTTACTTATACTCTAAGCAAAACTTGTGCCAGAACCTACTACAACTTAGTGACAAATTCTATTTTTGCAGGCAGGAAAGATCTAGTCACATGCTTCCCCCTCCCCTTCCCATTCCCTTAAAACTGACACTTCCTGTGCTGTCCCCTGGATGAACAGGAGACAAGTCTCATGCAAAATGTGCCAACGTCGCTCATCTGTCACAAGGTAAGAAATCCATACAACCCACGAACCAGGGATATCAGCACCCACACAACAGTACCTGGAAAAAGCACTGGGCTGGATGAAGCACAAAGACCCCTCCTCCTCCCATCCACCTCTTTCCAGCAGACACTGAACTTCTTCATTAAAGCACTGTTGCCTTCTACTACATATTTACCACTCACACTTCACCAGGGGAATTACAGAGTAAACACATACAGTAAGTGTGCAAAAAATAGTTTGAAAAGTGCGTGTAACTGAACTGAGAATTTTCACACTAACTTTATTAGCAGGAAGACACGTTTTTTTTTCTCAATTACACTAACTATGCAACAACTGTAAGATGTGAAGATTCCTATCTATAGGAAGTGTAAGGATTTCTGCTAGAAATACAAATTTACCAATACAAGTAAATTATTAAAATGCTCCCTCACATTCACATCAGCCTCTGTAGGCTGCATGACTCCTGTGTAGTGATGCCACTGCTGACAGTCATTGCAGTGTCACATGTAAATGGGAGCACAGGAAGCTGCAAGTGACAAAGTGACAAGAAATCCACTTTCAGTGTTCAGCTGCATAACCCACCAGTAGCACATTTTGAGTTGCAGGTCATCCATAATAAGTTATTTTCTTCTACACAGGTCAATATGATCTCCCATGGAGAACTTTCAAGTGTTTACAAATACTTTGATAAAAGAGCAAAAGCAGACTTTTTTATCAGGCAGGAAACAAAAGGTTCTTTAAAACTGTTTAATTACATGTTTCAGGTAAGCACAGACAATACAGGTAGATTTCCCACCGCTCAATATTTACATTCTTTTCTCTAGGCTTGAGCTGTTCATTAAGGGTGTTTTCCAATCAATATCCTTGTCAATCACCTTTGCTGCAAAGAAGGGTGCTGGAAAAGAACTATTGCAGGAAACATTCCATCAAGGCATGATTTTCTGCGGGGCTTTTCTTCTTTAAGAACTACATACTAGTAGTTCAAGATATTTTGGGAAAATCCTGGCTTCCAAGATGACCTGAAGAATGCATTGAAACCAAGCAGTGTGTTGAAGTCCTATAAATAGTTAAATCAATACCAATACGTATGTTGTGGAGCTGAAATTCTCTTTTCACTGGCACTGCCATTGCTGCATGGCTTCTGTTAGGACAGTTTTACACCAATTTTGTTTTGTTCCTTTTTCATTAGCCTTTGTGCCTCTTTCTCCATTTTCTTTCGCTGTTGTTCTGCTGCTCTTTTTTCCCTTTCTGCTATTTTCTGTTGTCTGTAATTAAAGAAAACATGAATTGCTAAATAACATACACGTAATTTTCAGCATGGTCATACCTTAAGTTCAATATGTTCATACCTATGTCAATACATAGGTTATTTTAACTAATAAAAACAGAGCTTCAGTCTATTGTCATTAGGCTATAGAACAGTCATTCTTCTACTGTGCTGAAGTCCTTTTCTCAGATTAATCTAGAATTGTAGAATATTCTGAGCTGGAACCCACAAGGATCATCAAAGTCCAGCTCCTGGCCTGCACAGGACCATCCCCATGAATCCCACCATATGCCTGAGAGCGTTGTTCAAACAGTTCTGGCAGGCTTAGTGCTGTGACCACTTCCCTGGCGAGCCTGTTCAGTGATCACACTCTAGGTGAAGAACTTTTTCATAATATCCAACCCAATCCAATCTAGTTTTAGGCAGTAATATTTGTTCAATTATTCTGCAATTTAAAAGCCACTAGCTTCTCAAAGATTCAGAGTAAGTGAATCAGTGAGAGTATAGGACAGTTGTAAGGCCTAGAGCAAAAACTAAAAATCAATCTAATACTTTCAGCAGCAGCTCAAAACTTTTGAGGTTTTGCTGGTTTGGGGTTTTTTTTGAGATGGTCACCCATTATTGTACATTCTACTTTATAGGTGATAGAGCTGTCAGTCTAGCAATATGCATAGTACTAATACTTGACACATTACAGTGGCAGATTTTTGTATTTCCCACATATCTGAACTGATGCAGAAGGGAAGAAGTGCTATGCACACCAGCCAATATATATAGATATTAAAGTTCCAAAAAGCCATGTGGTGTCAATGCTGCTGTTCATGTGCAGTTCTGAAGGGAGGGATCGTGGCAGCTCCTGTTTCCCTCCCCGGGATGACTCAGTGCACGGAGCTCCTGCGCGCAGCAGCGGTTCCACGCCCTCTACAGTCGGGGAACCTGCACTCAGCTCTGCCCAGAGAGAGACCTTCACCTCACTCAGACACAGCAACTGGCCAACAAAATACAAACAAGTAGCTGCTATTAACTAAAAATGTGTGAGCTTAACTGCTTCCACTGGGATAAAAACTTCACTGGTAATATAAAGCCTGAAGTTATAGATAGGTATCTAAAATTTGCAGAAGAAACTAAGTTGCAACTAAGTCAAATTAACTGAAAATGGAGTTTATCATCCACTACACCAATTCATCACTGACTGGAGAATTTCAGTGCATTCCAACCTGCTGGAAAATGGGGAAAAAAGAGACTACAGGAACTGAGGCTCTGATAGCCTACTCTTCAGCACTACCTTTCTGCATGCCTTAATTCCAGGGCGTATTTGACTTACTATATGTGCTCATTTCAACTGTTATGCTTATACATATACTCACCAGAGAGGCCACAGGATAGGGTCTTCACTGCTAATTAGCAGGACACAGCCCATTCCTGCATAACTGATCAGCACTCTATTACTACACAAAAATTATTCCGGTCTTACTGAGCACTAACAGGTACCAGACACAGCAGGCTAAGAGAGACCCTTACTTTTTCTGTACACTCATTTCATTCTCAAAAAGCACCACTGCAGTATAGTCAGGATTAACACTCTAGAATATTAGGGGAACTCGACTCTATTTGGCAGTCTGAAATATTATACAAGCTTCTTTCATGTGTTACACTTATGCATTAAGTCACCAGAGTGGCCACAAGATCTTCAGATCATTTTGCAGATCAAGATACAGACTTCCATCATCAAGAAGAGACTCCACAGCACTTCCTTACTACACTCTGCTGAAAACAGAGCCAGGCCTGTCCAGTACTATACTCAAATTTTACGTTAAATGTCAGATGTTAAAGACACCAGTGATGTCTACTGCAAGACCCAGTAGGGATTTTCTATCCATCTTGCTAAAAAATCAGCCAGGACTTGACTCATTTACAGATAAACATTGTTATTCCTGTATCATGAATAAAACAAAGATTTTACTTCACCCAGCTGGGATACAGCTTACATAATGACCAGCTGTATTGAGGTAGCCAGCCATAGCTAGACAAGTGGTAAGCCATAGACAGCTGGAGTTCTGATCACTTTCTATCTACTGGAAATATTTAGACACACATCCTTTCTATAACAACTGCAGTTTGATACTTTTTAGTGAGGCCAAAAAGAAAACCTATGAAAAGTAACCATTTGACTTGAACCCTTTCAACAGTAAAGATGATAGGCTGAAATCTTTAAGATAGGTTCAACCAAATATCATGACACTTTGAAAAATTAAAGCTTTTGGGAAACCCCACTGCTATTACCATGTAAGAGATCTCTCTTCCTAAGTATTCTAGAGCATGAACCTCACAGTTGGCAAACAATATAACTCTGATCATCCTGGGAATATTCACTGCACAAATTTTACACTCCAAAAATAAACTGGCATATACTTATACCATGTAATTTTTAGTAGCTAATTCATATAAGACAAACCCCTGCTTCAGAAAGTTTGAGTACTACTTTTGATAGCCCTAACATCGTCTGTAATGGAATGTGGCACTGTATTTTTTTGTGTAAATACAATGCAGCCTCTGCAGCTAGCAAAAGTAGCTGTTTCATTTCTCAGTAACAAAAAAAAAAAAAAAAAAAAAAAAAAAAAAACAAAAAAAACCACCAAAAAAAAAAGTATTTTCATTGTCTTTCATTTAAGTCTCAGCAGACTGCACTTTAGCTATTAAAGATATTACTGAGTCTACTGATATTCTTTACAGGAAAAAGATCTGTAGAACAAAAACAGCCCATCACATCATTCATATCACAAAGCTTGTACTTTGGTACAGACCTGAAATGGTAACAAAGTTAAAAAAAAAAAAAAAAAAGACAAGCAAGGTATCAACCAGAATGTACACACAGATACCAAATAAAGTTGACAAAAGTATTTGCATTACAACCCTATTCTCACATGTTCAGCTGCTGCAGAGCAAGACTGACAGAGATAATAAATTGGATCAATTCTAATTATGATTAGCACATTGTAAATGAGCTGGTAAATTCCCTCTTGTCTTATTCCACAGATTGAAAAAGTAAATTTTTCAAAACATTAAAATAAATACTTGATCAGAATCCTTTTTTCTTTTCTTTTCCCCACAATACTATTTTCCTTAGAATGATTTTTGACTACATCATGTCTTTATTTCATATTATCACTAGTGGACCATGGAAGCCATGTACCTGTGATTTAGTGAGTAGAATTACAACAGCCTAGGAAGCTAAAGCTATCTGATACTGGTTACCCGATGATGTACCAAGCAATAAAGTCTGATACAACTGTAAGTCACTACCAGTTCAAATCATTGTGTATGATAAAATTAATTTACACCTCTTTACCCTCCATACCCCTTAAAGGAAAGAAAAAAAGAACACAAAGTGAATGGCTGAAGTATACACACTAACTTTGTGCAAGACTTTGATTTTACATTCAACCTTACAGCTAGTTTAGTTAAGTAAAAAAGTCTAGCTCCTACAGGGATTCTAAGCATATACTTATCACTTCACCTTCTATCCCGAACTTCTATCCTGAACTATTTTTACCTTAAGCACATGGTTGTGATACTTTTTATAAGGACATGAAGTGGTATTTCACTTATTCAAGTAATGTGATCTGAACATAATACATTTTTGGGATTGATGGGGCATTGTTGGGGTGGGTTTTTTTTAGTGCCTGCATGCGCATGTGTTAATGTGTTCTTCCAGAGATTTTCTGATTTCCCCTACTATCTCATTTACTAAATTAATTAGGTCCAAATGTCTTCTGGTGAGTACCAGTTACACAGAGATTAGATGCATAAAAATAATTTGTCTTAAGAGGCATTTAACAATTCTTGGCATTTACCAGAAAGGTGTTAAATAAGCAAATGTGATTCTTTTACATGTAAAACCTTTACATAGTTCTATATTCCAATTACCTAAGAACTTCTTCTGCCTGCCAAGCAGCATCTTCCTCTTCTTCCCAGGCATTTGTATTTTCTTGCCAAGTATCCAGGTCTCCCAGTTCAGGCTGAAACAAAAGAGAAGTTCTAAGCACATGGAAAAATTAGATATAACACATATCTGGCAATGTGATTGCCAGAGTGGCTCCTGGATAACAGCAAAGTTCCCTTAACACTTATTTCTAACCTTAATGCTTCAGACTTACAGAAATATTTGAGCTATGGCAGTGCTTCTCATCTTTTTTCCATGCTTTTTTCCCTGCTGTAATACTGATTTTTTTCAGTTGTCAAACTGTTTTTTGGACAAAGACAGGAAGGAAGTAGTGGAATGCATTTTTAGCCAGATAATTTTTGAGCAGATTATATGAGTAGATAGTGTAAAAGATTTCTGGTGGTTGCACCTACAAACCAATGTACATCCACATGTTCTTATGTCCAGTATCAGTTGAGTGACACTCACTCACTAGAAGTGCTTTCCTGAACTATCTTCATAAAGGACAATGAAAGGAGGTGGTATGACCATTCTGTACTGCTTCCTGCCTGTACCCTTTTGTGCACAGTGTTTATCAAAACAGAAACACTGTTAAAAAAGGCAAAGGAAAGGGAGGGAGAGCATCTCCTGCTAAATGGCCAGGTTGTTAGGCAACTAGACCATTTTTTCAAAGGCTAAGGAGCAAAAGTTAGGAGACTGCTACATTACAATCCCTACAGAAAGGAAGGGAGAAACAGAAGGTTGAAAATGGGTCCAAAACAATAAAGCAAAGGTAACTCAGACGTAGCATCCCATGAACTCTCCCACCTCAGTCAACTCCCAAGCCCTCGGTCCTGGCAACAGCAGTAACTACTTACCATAGAGTTAGTCCTCCTGGGGGGAAAAAAGACAGACTCCCAAATGGACTTCTGTGTCACAACTTCCCCTGGTTTCTCCTTCCCCTGTCCCCTACTTGGCATCCCTGGTGGCCACCCCCCTTGCCCTGGAGACCAGTCCCTTCTGCCCTGCCCTTAGCTCTGCCCGCCACCCCTTCCCCTTCTTAAGCTGCCTGTTCCACGTGGTTGCTCTCTTTTCCTCGCTGGGTTCTAGTCACATATGATACCTTGCTGGAATAAAACCTTGAAGAAAGAGCCTTTCTTGCCTCTTATCACTGAGCCAGTTGTGATGAGTGTTGAGTGGAGGCTTGACTGCATTGCCTGAATGTTAACTCAACTTGCTTTTCAACAGCAGAGGTTTGTTGAGGACAAGAAACAGGCAGCAGCACCTACCATTCTAACACCCGCATTTTCACTCAAGAGGTTTTCAAAAAAGCCTTCTACTCTTTTGTTAGTAACTTACCATGTAAAATCAAAAACTTATGAACAAAAGTTCATTGCTTTAGCAGATCTGCAAGCCCGTAAGTATATGGAAGCTTCTCACCTTTTTATCACTGGTCTGTCAAGTTTCTCAGCAGAACATATTGGACTACTTCATTCCTCACTCAATTTTAGAACAATTTACATTATTCCCCAACTATTCTAATTACTCCCCACAATGCACACCTTAGGCAGACTTCCTTCCCCTAGAGAACATCATTCAACTGACAAATACAAGATCAATACTTGGAGCATACTTACAGATTGGTGAATAAAAGGAATATCTTGTGTGGCTGCTAATCTGCTAGAGAATCCTGTGTTTCCCTCTGGAATCCCAAAATTTAAAGGCTCTCGTTTTTTAATAACTATCTGAAAATATTCAAAAAAGGAACAAAGAAATGGTAGATCAAAGCACTGCAGAGATTCCTTGGTGATCATGTAACTCTGCCTGTGACAGCTACACAAGACCTCACTGTGTCTTAAACCTGGCCAGGTTCTGAAAGCTGCACAGCCAAATGAACTTGTAAGTGAAAGATAAATGCAAAAGACAAGACTTCCACCTCCTTCTCCCACTAGATTTTTCTTTAGTCACATAGAAACCTGTCACTGTAATCAAGACAGAGAATGGGAACAAAGAATCACAGATCAAATAGCCACATCTCCCAGTACTCATAAAAGCTACCAATTATGTGATATATTGCTTGAAGAAATCCTGCTTCTGTGACAGGTCACTTTAAGGTATTACTTTAGAGGACAGTGCTATCTGCACAGTTTTACTGTACTGTCTCTCAACTACTCCAACAGTGTATCTGTGCAGTTTCAACAGCTGCAAATTCTCTGTCAACATTAACTAGTAAAGCTCTGTACTGGTTTGGCTGAAAAGCAGTGCTTTTCCCCAAACAGCTGCCAGGATCACATATCCTTTTCACCTGTCTTGGCCTCAAGTCACAAATTTTGTTTAGCCTACTTTGAGCCTCTTCTGCTTCCCAATGAGGAAGATCCACATTTCCACTGCCTCTATGCTTGTACCAATCCAAGAAAGGAAGCAGGACTAGACAATCTTATTGAGCAATGACAGACTGTTATTTGACTGAGGTTCTATTTCCAAAAAGATCAATATAGATTGAGTGACAACATGAGTAGACTGTACCTCAAATCTCATGGTTTATATTGAGATATTCAGTGGAAAAAAACACAAATTCACATTGAATGGTGTTAACTTGGCCAAGTTAACAGGGATGTTAACTGCAGTCATCCCTAGAGATATATTTAAACTAAACCCAGTGTACAGTACTCAAACACTATGGACTCTTCCCCAGTTTTGTTCTGAACCTGAAGCTCATTCTATGAGGCAAAAAATGTCAGTAGATATAAAGGAGAAATCTACCTCTCCCTAGTCCTCTTCTACTCCTAAGATTTTGGGAGCTCAAAATCCTTAGAAGAATCTAGTCCCCAGGATGTTGCAGATCCTTAATGCACAGAAAGCTGACACCAGTATCACCTCCAGTTCTTAGGACCACAGAAGATTCAGGTTGGAAGGAGCCTCAGGAGCTTTATAATCCAACCTCTTCCTCAAACCACTCTAAGGCTGATGAAAGTACTTATCCCCAGGGGGCTTAAAAACTTCCAGAGATGGAGGCTGCACAACTTCTCTGGTAACCTATTCCAGTACTTGTGAGGTTTTTCCAATTGACTCAAAGACCTGTAAGTACCCAGCTTTTCAGCTGGGTTTGCACGTAGAAACAAAACCTGCAACCACCAGGTTTTAATCAGCGTTTATTTACAACCTTGATGCTCCTGTAGAGATGCTCTCCTGTCTTGTCTTCACAGTAAAAATGGGTATTTGAAGAACAAGCTATTTTGAAATATCAGTTCCCCAATTCCAGCCTCTCTAATATAACTCAGTGAAACAAATAACCATTGTTTTCTGAAACAGCAGGGCTGCTCCCTCAGATTTCAACAGAGCAAGGCATCGAATGCCTTCCTTCAAATAAGGATATGAGCACAAGTGACTAGAGGGTTCTCACATTATACAACCCAGAACTTTTAGAGTATGAAACTGTTCTTAAGTTTACAATAACATGAAGACTAAATATGTAAACATGTGATAGCATCACAATTGTTAAGATCTCAAAGGTCTTAACATTGAACATGACAAAATACACATCAGCATCTATTCTCATTTACCAACAGCACCTTCTGTAAGTTGCCAATTTACTTGCTCTTATTTTAAAGCAAGGAAAACCATCCATAAGTATAGCTGAAAATGTAATACTTACTTTTTGAGTTTTTCTTATAGTTGGTGCCATATCTTTGAAATAATCAGGTTCCATTTGTTCCAAAGAATTTTGCTGAGAAGCCACATTACCATTGCCACCTTCAATCTTCACACTTGTAGGTGCATCTTCATCCCATGAAGACCAGTCTTCTACTTCAGGCTGAATATAATATGGTACAAGTTAATATTATCTGCAGGTAAAAACTTGTCTTTTTATATCTTGCTAAGATATATACTTAATACTGCATCACATATATCACATTATATATATATATATTTTTTTTTTATATATACCAATTCAACACTGCAGGACTTCTATAACCACCCTGTTAAGGGATTAAGTCACCTACCACTTTAACAATTACCTGCTTAGGAACAGATGAATAATCCACTGTGGTTGGCAAAGTTATTTGGTCTCCACTTAACTTTCGCCCTCTTCCAGACCTGAAAAATAAATGTAGGATTCCTCCAAGCTCTGAAAACATGAGCACTACGTTTAAAAAAAACAAAAAAGGAAGTCTGAGAACAGCACTACTAAAAATAGTCATGGCTAAAACATTTAGTGCTTCAATTACTTTTGAATTAACTACTGTCAGTAAAAGTCTGCTAAGCAAAGAAATTTCATCATGAATTGAAAGTTGTGTTCACAAGAATATCAAAGTGTAATTTACTTTTCTAATTGCAGTGAAATAGAGGAGAAATACTTCCAATAAATATGAAAACAGACTAACTCGTCTTCATAATTCAGTCACAATTTTTAGATTGTCAGTGCTTATGAAGCAAGCACTAGCAAACTACATTTGCTAAAGAACCATTTCTACTGTAAAATGAGAAATTCCTCCATTTGTCTTAAATTTTAATCTGTGTCTAACAAGTAGCTTTCTGAACTGCTTGATTTGAAAGCCCCTCTAAAGCTTTTTTTTCTTCAAAGTCTAAACAGAAGTAATGCAAGATTATGCAAGTCAACAGCTTTAATTCAATTCATACTTCTACTTAAAGAATACTGTTTCAATGCATTTCAGCAACTATATAAAATATTTTAATTGAAAACAACACTAATGTATTGCAAATAAACCACTTAGATATCTACTTCCTGACTACTTCTGTTCAAAGATCAGAATAGTAATTAAAATATTCTTAGCTGACATTCACTGTATTTTAACACCTTACAACACAACAGAATGCAATTTAGGCTCACACTTATGTTTTCCCCAAAGAATGTAAGCTCCTACAGCAAAGCAGTCACGTAATTGACCTTATGTAGCTTTGAAAATATAATGTTTTATTCTTACTACTCATGAGAATAACCTGGGAAACTTCAATGTCCAGTTTCTATCTATTAGTTTTAGTATTAGAGAACACACTGACTAGCTGAATTGCTTGCAGTATCACCTCTACTATATGTTGGTGAGTGACTAGATATATTTTTTCTACTCTAGACCAAACATTCCTCCTTAGACAAGGTCAGGTGCTATCATCTAATTTTGAAGTTTTATATAATTAACTCTATTCCATTTCTAAACTGTTCCTTCAAGTTTAAAAAGCAACAGATTTTAGGGGTTAAGGAAGGCAAAAACATCCTCCTTCAGACCTCTACAACATACACATCCTTAATACTATTTACATTTAATACTTGCCATCTTTATATTTAATGCTTGCCAAAATACTTTACATTTAATACAAGCCATCACTTCTGCACTGACTTTCTTTATATGATCTATGAAACAAGCAAGCAGCTTTCAACAAATATTAACCAAGTCAAAACGGTCACAGTAAGAAGGCTGAAGGTAGGAGGAAAGAGCTTTTGTAACATAACATCAGAAAGAATATGGTACACAGAGCAGCACCAAGGAAGGCTACAGATCTCCATTTCCTCTAGGAAGGGAACAAGATGCTTATAGGAACAGCTGCTCCGCAGACACCATTAGATACTGATCACTGCTCTGAATGCCAAATGCCTCAAAAATTATTGGATTTGTTTCTCCTTACTAATAAGCAGCTTTCAGATTTTTCAGTTGGAGATAATTAGAGATTTTAAACGGAAGGAAGTTTAATCTCTTTTTATACTTACACATTTTATTTCCTGAAATCTGGATTCAGGCAGTCTGTTGCTTATCAAGAAGAGATTTAACTAAAGAAAGGACTAGTACTATATGTAAGCTCTATGCTGCCCAGAAAGTTCCAACATCTCTACAGGCATTTGTTCAAATGAAAACCTAATGTAAACTATGTAATCTAAGTAAGTACTAGCTCATATCCATTGAATTAAAATGCACATTTAATTAAATCACATTTGCTGATAATTGGGCATAATTATATGGAGGGGTGCATTACAGGAAAACAAAATTTATCAAACTACACTTTGTAACTGACAGTGAACAGAAAAAACATCTGTAGTTAGTGTAGTTAGTTAGTAGTAGTTAGTGGAATTAATATGATCCAGTGACTTGCTTATGTGAAAGACTTCTAATTTTCATTTCTTCAACTAATTGTTATTAAGCAAATAAAGGGTTTTCTCATTTTGTACTCTGAACTAGTTTTCCAGTTGTTCATTTCAAGATTATAGTTCATTCATAAGCTGGACAAAAGGATGAAAATACTGTCACTACACTTAGAAAACAATTATCTGCTTATAAAAAATATCTTTACACTTAAGAGAAATGAAGGATCCACATAATACAGAAGTTATAATCAGCTCAGTGTTTTGACTTCTTTCAGAACTTGAACAGCAAGTATTCTTAATTTAATTTGGAATTCAAATCACAGAACTAAGGTTGACGTCTATATAATTGTATGCAGCATTAAAATGTATCTTTTTAATGCTTCACTAGATCTCTAAGTGAATTTACCAACAAGTCAAGAACTTCCTTTTACTCTTGGAATAAGTGAAGCTGAAGAGGAAAGAAACAGTTATTTTGTATCTACCACATATTCTGCATAGGCTTTAATCCCCTCTGGGAAAGTAGTTGTCATCATACACAAAAAGAGAATACATTCCTCTTGATTGGTATTTGTTAATGTAAACAACATGCTGCAAAAGTGGCAGGAAGCACAGTAGTTCATATGACAGCACAGTGCCAAGAACTGCCTCAGGTACTCTACGACTGTATTACTGAACTCTACTACTCCACATTAACTCTCGAGGGTTTTTAGACTGCCTCAAGTACTACATGCAGCATTCATGAGTCTACAACTCAAAATACCACATATGACTTATAACAGTATAAAAAAAACCATTCTTCATCATTAAAAAGGAAAAAAAGTGGTTCCCTTGAACTTCAATCACTGTCCTCCAAACCTCTGAAAGAATCTTCAACAGGCAGAAGAATCTGAAATCTCAGGCAACTGTTTTTTGACAAACAGGATGAGAATTGCTTACATTTGTAATGAGAGTCTACTGACTGATGACAGAGTGGATGTTCCCATTAACTGAATCTCTTAAAACACAAAGTATCACTTGTTAAGTACTTTTAAAAAATGCGCAACACAGCTTTTTTTCAAGTTTGACACAGAATAGTTTTAAAAGCCATTTTAAAACCCTGTCATAGCTGTTTACAAAACCTCATTCAGCTACCATACAACAAAATATACTCAGAAATACACTACACAGACTTGGAACTCTGAACAAATAGACAAATTAAAGAATTAACTTGATTTAGTTTTCATCTGTGTTGATTGTTTTGCAATTAGTAAAAACAGAACTGGTAAAAGTGGTGGCTGGGTGCTGGGGAAAGGGCAGAAGTGCAAGAACCTGTAATTGAAAAATTGGTAAAAAAAAGTAACCAAATTAAATAAGACTTGTTTACCTGCATATTAACTTTTTAATGAAAGAAAGCACTGCTGCCAGGCAAGTACAGACTTTAAAGAGTCGAAACTGTGTTATGGCCATGGTAAGAAACCCTTCCTGCAAAAGAAAAAAGTTAGATGCAGAGGATTATACAACTTTATACAGCACTTAAAGCCAATTACTTTAGTTGCTGCTAAGCTAGGAGCATTCCGTGAAACTGCATTAATGCAAGGAAACAGAGCAGGTACCTGGAGCAAAGATGCTACCTGCCTACTATCAGGATATTTCACTGATGTAAATAATAAAAGTATCTAATAGATATGGCCTTTAAAGAAACAGCACAAAATCACAGGTAAAGTCAAAGACGCTCTTAAAGGGGAAGCACAGGCAACCATGTGCAGTGCCTGTGCAGCTGATCTGTTTCAGACACTACCAGTGGCACTGAACACTGTCAGTGCAAAAGAGAATAATCATCAGAGAGAAGCTCTTGCTTGCTTGAGCATGTCATGTATGTACAAATTATAGATTTAGTCATTAAGTGAAACCCCAAAATTAGCTGTTTAAATTTACCTTCCATTTTGATGGAAATGTATGATGAGAACACCGCTTATTTTAGACCTAGTCTCACTGAAAAATCATCATCAAAGAAGTAGTATTCATCCTGTGTGAACTACTGCACCAACTAACCCACAGAGCTACTGATATTCTATGCCTGACTGGATCATGATAGCAAACACAGAAAAGAAAAAATTCATCTTTGGCTGAAGCCACTCCTGTTTGTAGCTATTTTTTCAGTGACAATTTGATAATCTAATCCAGAGAATTTATATTCATCATATCACATCATTCCAACATACCACCTTGAATAGCTACAGAATGACTCAGAAAAATCTGCTGAAATTCAAGGATCCCTTTTCTCTTCTATAGGTGAACATTTCAGAGTAAAGAATAAGAGGTTAGGCTTCACAAACAGCTTTTCATTATATACATCTACACTTGTAACAACATTTTCTGTTGCAAGTTTAACATACCTTCTGGTGAGAAGAGAAGGCAGCCCTGTGACATTTTCCTCAGGCCATGAGTATTCCATGGAAGGACAGCTTGATTTCAAACATGCTATGGCATTTAAATCACTTTTTATATTCCAGGCTTTAAGTTAGGAAGAGTCAGGAAGGTGGATCATTAGGTAGGCTGCTCCAATACTGTCCTGAGGATTTTATTAAAAAGGTACACAATGGGATTTGTGAGCTTCACGGAGCATAGATGTATTTTCATTGGTGCTCATTTGCAAGATAACGTAACTACTATTAAACACTGAAGTAATATAGTACTGGAAATATTGCTTTACATGTTATCCAGGACAGGACTTTCTGCTACTGAAAAATCAGACAGGGGCTCTTACACAAACAGGCCCTTTTACTGCAAAATGGAAAGCTTAAGTTAGTAGTAACCACCAAATTAAAGACTGCACTACCTGAGCTGTAGCTCAGGAGAAAGGCTTCATAGGACACATATCACCTCTACTTCATCATTTTTGTTATCTTATTTCATTTCATGGGAGACTTAAAAATGTAGAGAACTTTATACAAGGTTGAACTGGCTCTTCATCTAACAGAATTAGAAAACAGTCAGTTCCCACAAAGAAGCAAGAACAGACATTGTCCGACATATTTAGCTTTTAGTTTAAAAGACTGGACCATCATTTCATATTATGCTCAAGCACTTCCTTACCTTTCAGAATGAGCAATGTTGACAATATCTAGATGACAGAAGAATGCATGAGGCAAGAACTTGAATGATTAGGAAATAATGGAAGTTAGTGAAAGAAGAGTGAACAGTAATAAGATGGAAAGTTCTCTATCCTAAAGGTAGACATTTTTACAAACTAACACTGGATTGGTGAAAGAAAATGTTATTTTTAGGAGAGGCAGCTAGAAGCTATCTGCCTGGGATGTGAGGCATGAAAAGTACGTGATCTGCTGAAATGACTATAAAGGTGCATTTTTTTCTGAAAGGAAGCTTGTTTAGAAGCTCACTCCACTCTACCAGAATTCCCTCTTTTATCAGCTTGGGGAGCAGGAGGGAAGGAGTAGAACAGTACTCATTATGAGCAAGAGTAAAGCTCTTTTGGATAGACTGGACAGACCCTAAATTTAAAGAACTCCTAACTACTGACACTAGACAGACCCTAAATTTTAAAAACTCCTAACTATTGACTGAGAAGGTTGTTTTAGGAAGCCACCAAAAACCTTTGCAGACTCAATATCATTTATGCCTAAATTCAAGGAACTAGGAAGATTACTAAGTGCAAACTAAAACCAGAACAATGTTCAAGTGTATCAGTTACCAATACATATATTTATATGTGTACATATAAATGAGCCCAGTTTTTAACTCATTCCCATTTTTTCATATATTGAATTCTATACTGTATTGAGTTCTCAATATAGAGTTAAACAATTGAAAAAAAGCATAACCCACAAGAACTCTGGCTTGCAGAGTCAGTGGACTTGTGAAGTCCACTGTTGACAAGAACTAATCACCAAAGTCAATCCATTTCCCAGGTCATTCCCATATAAGAGTGACTACACTTCCAGTATCACCAGAAAGCTCATTTGGCAGAGTTCAACAGCTATCATTATTGCCCATGGCAGGCAGACAACTTGCACCTCTCCACCTTCATGTGTCAGGCAAAGATTTCAGAGTTACAATGAGACATATGGCCAGTTAACATATTTGTGATAGAGCTGCATTTCATTTCAGCTGAGCTAGAACTAGGCCCTTCAAAGACTGGACTTGATGACCTTGGAGGTCTCTTCCAACCTTAGTGACTCTATGACTTAAGACAGTAAGTACTGTTTTGCCCACTTCTTTTCTGAGCATTGATTGCAGTCTTCCCAGTTAAGCTCTGTACAATACATACTGTCAGATGCACAACCAGAGTTTTGTCAACAATATGCTATCAGCCAGCCATAGTAGTGTCAGCAATCATTTACCTTTAAAAAGAACTTTCCCCAATGTACCTGGTTTTTATACTGCTATTTATGATATGAAGCAGTATATATGTATTTATTTAATTAATAATATTTTTTAAAATTAATTTAAACACAATCTTGAACCAATTATTGTCTCAAGGTAAGGACAAGTCAATACTTTCCCCTTTGTCTGCAACAGCACTTGAAACATGTGCACTGCTGCTCTAAGAACAGCACTACCTGAAAAGATAAAGGTTTGCTAAAGGTTTTGAGTTTTGTTTGGTGCCTTTTGGGGTTGGGTTCTTTTTTGCTAGGGAGTTTTTTTACATTAATTAAATTTCTCAAGGTAAACCATTTCATATTCGAAAGCAGTTGCATGAATACAGATGTACACAGAACCCTAATTTTCCTCAGTTCACTGCAAACTTAATTCATGCCATTATACTAAACTTGTTAAGTGAAACAAGGTGTTCATCTTTTTCTTGTCCATATTTCTCAGACACTGGAAAGAGGCACAGCCATGAGTCTTCTTTTTCTCCTGAGAAAAAATATTGAACAGTGTAATGCTAAATGGCAGTCCACAACATTCTGTCTTTGTCTTCTTAAGCCTTTCCTTGATAAACAATCCCAAAAGGAACCACAGCTGTATCAGCAGTCAATTATAACACAGGATGACAGAGACATAATGCAAAATTGCAGTGCTACATCAAGAATCCTAAAACATTTCTTAAGAGATAGAGACAAATGTGAAATACTGGACTAAAATTCAGAAAATCTGGTAAGAGTTGTCTGCCAGCCTGATACATCCTTCTGCATATCACACCTCACGCCTCAGTTTTCCATTTATAAAACAGGATAGATTTCCTTCTCCCACAACTGGAATTGCTTTGTTACATTTACGAGGCTTCGGGTAAAATGAACTTCCATTACAACAGATATAAACAAGCAAATAAATCAAGACACGAATCCTAATCTATTTAATACTCGTGGTCAACTCAACAATTCTGTAACAGACACCAAATTTAGTTGGAGTTTGACTTGTGCATCTCATGCTGCCTTCCACTGGTAAAAAGTCACAGCAGGTGTTCACAGGGAACATGAACCCAGAAAAGACTAAAAGACAACAGCCACAAGATATTAAACACTTTAGAACCAAGTCAGAAGAATGAGGAAACTTAAACATTTTAGGGACCCATAAAGGAAATAGAATGAAGGGAGGGAAAGTTCAGAATTTTACTGAACATTTTTACTTTGCTTACAGCTTACAACAGCAGCCTCATTAGAACTCCTAGCACCTCTGACTTCACTGCCAGTAGCCAGCATAGTCCCCCTCAGGTGGACTGGTTAGTCAGCTATGGTGCAATAAGCAAGACTCTCGCTGTTTATCACGGTACAGCAAGCACACTGGCACCTGGAGAAACACTTCCTCTTTCATATCTAACTGTACACACAAATACCACTTAAACAGGATTTCTACAGACAGACTCAATTCTAAAATAAAGTCATTTTGGGGCACTAAAACTATTTTAGAAACTTGTTTTCTGCTAGTGAACTCATATTTTACTGTCACATCAACTTTCTTTCAAATCAGCTCACTTGTGACTCTGGAATGTAAACACGAACACACCTTGGAATCAGTGATTTTAGCACATATTAAACACAGCTAGATAAATAACCAGATGATGATGCCTAAAATAACTTGTCTGAAACTGAAAGGCTCCCCTCCAATTTACATAAGGAGACACAAAAAAGGCTTCACCCTCCTCCTAAAGCAAAACAAGAAATTAATTTCCTAGTACAAAAGACTAACATGGCCTTGAGTGTTTCACATTTGTCAGCACCAAAAATCCATAGTGGTTCAGTAGTGCTTTTGTGTTGTCACTGGAACAGCTGACAATACCCTAGCAAAGTTTCAGTGGTAAGGATAGAATTTCTTAAAAGGTGATCTTGTATGAAGTTCTACATAAGTAGAATGGTCACATCAAAGATCTGAGGTAGGTTTATAGGGAGATGGAATTTTATTAGGATTAGTAGATAGATAATAAACCTGTTTTCAAGCACACAAACCCTCTTCCAAATCATGTATGTTACAAATTGTATAAAGACACTTAGTATTTTAAAAAGACAATGTAATGATTCAAGAACAGCTTTCAATCAGGTACTGAAAGACAAAACCAACACTTTCTGCATTTCAAAGACAGCAACCATGACTCTGTAGCCTACTGAGAGGTTCCATTGCCCTCTTCCTGGTTGATTTGTTTAGTCTCTTGGTTTTTTCATCACTTTACACAGAAACATAGTATTGGGAACACATGTGTGGAGGGAAAAAATCCTGTCTTGACCAGTTTGATAAATAGATACATCTTGACTGAACCCTAGAGCCATGCTATTATGGCACTAGGCAGAGAAGCAGAATCAAAAGGGAAGATGAGGAGGCAATACCTCAACCTAACTGTAGGTAAGTGATTGTGTAAAGTTACTGTAATTTCAACATTGACGTTCCAACTTTCAGTGCAAATACCCTAACTAGGCAGTTGAAGTAGCTGGGACTGAAAACAGCTCACTCACATTAATCACAGGCAGAGTAAAGTCATCCAAGGCACTCAAATCCAGAAAGAGATACTATCAAAAGCTGCAGAAGATCTGCTGACTGAAAGTCAAGGCAG
>WBNO01021675.1:22173-91258 GCA_013400575.1 Peucedramus taeniatus | reverse complement strand
GCCGGGCCATAGGTAACCCCTGCGGTAGGGACCGCGCTCCAGCGGGGCTCGGGGCTCTCTTGCACTCGCTTCCCTCCGCTGGAGACAGAGGATTGTTCCACATAAATATAGCTTTGTTTGCAGAGATGCCCGCTTTAAGCGTTTTGTTCCTTCCTTCTTTTTTTTTTTTTTTTTTTTTTTTAAGTGTCTTGGAAAGTCTTCTCAGTGGACACTTTAGTATTTTTGTGGGCTCGTAAATGGTCCATAAGCAGTTGGCCTGAGCCTGATAAAAAGCTCCAGTCTTTCCTGCCTTAAAAGTGCTTGCAGATTACAGGGGTGTTTTGCATAGTGTATATAGCTGGGTCCGGAGTCGGTTTCGTATGTATGCATTGCACAGCTCCTGCTCTGGTGGCTTAATCTTATTCCATTTTAATTATATGCAAACATAGTATGCATTCTTTCTACTTGGCATCTCATCAGCTTGACAGGAGAATTACTTATTCTTCTTCTTCCCTTTAAAACAGAAGGGGAAGAGCAGGGAGAGCCTGTCCTATTCTAGAATGCAGCTTCATGATGGAAACTTGACAGACGCGTGCATTAACTGGTGGTGAATGTAGCTAGTGAGGCTGAACTGAGCTAAAAGTGCCAGTGAAGTAAAGGAAGGATAGCAGAGCTTCATGGGGTGCAGATTTCCATGGAGAGCAGTGAAGGAATATGGACCACTCTGAACTTCACTTAAAAACATTTCTTGAAAAAGGTGCTAAAAGTCCAGGGAAAAAGTGTTCAAGTGTCGTCAGAAGCTTCAGAGTGAAGAGATCAGCCAGTTTATGGTCCCTTTTCTTTCAGTTTTTCTGTTAGCTCTCTGTATACTACTTCCCAGTAAGCAATTTTGTTCATGCCCACTGGAGTTCTGCTGCAGTTTGTTCAAGGTACAACAGGTCTTTTTGCAGCTTGGGAGGCTGTTGGAAACAACTCCCGACTCTGGGGCCTGTTACTACAATATTCTCTGGCAATAGTGAGGTGCAGCTGAAGACAGCCTCTTCTAGGGCCTGAGCTGGCAGTCTGACTGAAATGTGGGCAAATACAGGCTGTGCTGGTGCAGACACTGACGCTGGGTGACACTGCTGCTGCGTTGCACTGAGTGCCTGCTGTGTGTTCTTACAGCAGCTTCTGTGTGTGTCGCTGCCAAGGTCTCAGAACTGTAATAATAAAAACCACTTCTTAGGTAGCCCCCATGTACGCATGTGCTCTGAATCTTTTTGTTGTTGTTGTCCTCTTAAATCTACACAAAAATTAGCTGGAGGCAGTTACTCAATGTGGGAAATACCATATTTGCAAAAAAGAAAAGGTAAAAGCAAGGCTTTGTTAATGCTGTTAGGCATTTTCATACTTTCATTGGGGATCCAGTGTTGTGTTTGATGTGTCACCTTAGTGAATATACAGCAAATTATTATCACTGTTCACTATTAATCAGACTTAGGTCTAGTGCCAAATGTGTCTAGTTTGACTTAAGATACTTCTTTAGAAATAAATGTACACTTGAGAATGGGGTATTTTAAGAAGTCTATTACTTTAATTATTTTGAAGAAGTTCATAACTGCTAGAATTTCAGAAAATGGTTCTGTGAAATTCAAGGTGTGTGTGGTTTAAAATGTTGTTGGTGTGCCAGGAGAGTGTGACTGGTGCCTGCAATGCAAGAAAGACTGGCTTCTGGTGCAATAGGAGAGCTTTAGACACAGTACTGGAGAAGTGTTTCTCCTAACAGGTCTTAATACTGAGCTTGTGTTTTCCTCTCTTTAAGCTTCATTTTGTGTTATTTCTTACTTGTCTACAGTAAGTTTTGAATCTGTTACTGTGAATAACTTTTTTTGGGAAGTTGACAGCTTGAATTTCATGAGTACTGATAGAAGAAAAGGCTTAATAAATATTATTTTTCTTAATTTATTTGTTCTCCTAGTACCTTTTTTAGGTTGGTTTAATTTGTCAGTCATGCCCAGCTAGGTGCCATAATGCAAATTATGCAAAACAAAAGAACGTATTGAGAAAGTATCCCTGCCCAAAGTGTCAAGTCTGTACAAAGTTAGGGTTCTTTTCCCTGAATGTGGCTGTATAATACTTTTATCCTTTAATGAACTTTCAGAGACTTATTTTCTTACAAAATGTGTTATTAGGCATTCTTAAGTGGCATCTCTTATTATATGTATGTGTTTAAAAGCTGTTCAGTTTTTCGTCTTTATTAGTGCTGTAGCATAAAAGCCCTAGAGTGCCGCAGAATGTGCTGGGCTGGTGAATGTTTGGTGTGTGTTGCTTCTGTCCTTGCATTTTCTGTGTGACAGGGTATCCCTGTCAGTTCTGTTATTCTGCATTTCACACGGTAAAAGTGATTTGTCTGGGGAAATAAACCTGCTCCAGGTAGGTTTCAGTGTGAATCAGTTACCCTGACCTGACCAGCAAAGTCCTGTTGGCACAAACATACACAGGTAAAAGAAGAGTAAGAGTAGCACAAAGCTCTGTAACGCTGATGTTGTCCCCAAATGCTTTCATCACAGAAATGCGTTCTAAAGATGACTGGGGCAGAAAACGTTGTGCAATTGAGTACTGGAGTACTGCTGTGTCCTGTGAATATGTTGTACTTTTATATTGATAAAATCCAGATATCTTATATTTTAAAAATTGATTTCTGGAGCATTAGCATAATATGCTTGTTGGGTGCTTCTTCTGTAGGTTAGATTCAGCAAACAGAATTCCTCACTGTAGTGGAGTATGTATGTGGGTAGTTATTTCCAGAGCCTGTACATCCATATGAAATAGTAAAACAAAGTCTAGTTTAATTACTTTGTTCTCATGAAAAAATTCTGTGGCAGATAGAAGAAATCTTTTAAAGAAATTTGTTGGCATGTTTTCAAGTTTTGCTGACTTGGACCCTAATATACTGTGTTACTTATGAAATAGTATGTGTATAGAATATTATAAAACCTATTTCTGACCTGGGGCTAGGATTGCTGCATTATTTATGAGTAAAGAAGTTATGGGTGACTTACGTAAGATATCCTATTAAATGTCTAATAGAACCTTGTATAACACCATCAAGTATTGTATGCTGGATGCATTTCTTAAGCACATTTCCTGTGAAAGTGTTTTAAGGTGGAAAACTTCCTGGATTGAACAGATGGATTCGTAATTAATGGATTCTTAATGCCGAGGTTGCTTGATACCATGAATCCACTTGTATAGGACTTGAACAAAGAAAATAACATTCTCTGCTTTTGCTTTGCTTTTGCTAAATGCCACTTCATACATGAAGCTTCTTGTGACCAAGGACAGGATGTTAATGTTAAGTCTGTGTTTTTCCTTGGCTTCCGTACGTGAGAAGGAAAGGGACACTTTGATGATATGGGTATTCTTTTTTTTTAGTTCCTAAAAGGTAGTGTTGGAATCTGTTCCACAGTTTAGAATCACTAACAAGCTAGAATTTAATAAGTAAAATGTGGAATGTAAGGGGGATGGTCAGAGGTGCATTATAAATGCCATTTATCCATTAGGGAGGTTACTAAACAAGTAGAAAAATTATGTCATTGTTGTCACATTATGTCATGAAAGAAAAGTACTTTTCAAGAGAGTAACACTTTAACTTTTCAATCAAATACACTACAGATAATATTCTCTTCTGTTTCTTGTTTTTAATTCAGGACGGCTGAACACTCTGAAATAGCAGGGGGGAGAAAAGTGTCACCTTTGAAAGATAACCTTTCACCATGGGAAGAGTGGTTCATTGGCAAAGAGAAGGAGCTGCGTGCCCGCTTACAGGCTAGAGCTGCAGAGGTGATTGCATCCAGCTCTTCTGATTCTCAGTCTAATAGAAGATAGCAGACACGGGATTTTCTTTTCCTTGGTTGTAGAAACATGAATAGGTGTTTTTTCCTTTTTTTTTTTTTTACTGTCTTAGGCCTCCATAGCGTTTGTGTTTGTCAGCGCTGGTGTGATTTATGTCAGGTGCATTTTCTCTTTTGCTTCATTGAACTGGTGCCCTATAATATTTTGTTTATCCAACTGTCAGGTAATGCCTCAATGTTAGAAGATAAAAACATTTATTTAATTACTGCTTTGATTTTCATCATGGGTATGTAGGCCTGCATGTAGGTTGTAGAAGAAAATGGGCTGTGTGCTGATGATAAGTATGCCAAGCTACGTGGTTAGTTTTGAGGCACAGTGTTGTTACCTGCTTAGCACTTAATTTTACAGCTCTTTGGTGTCCTTTCCCAGGAAAGGGATCCAAGCTGCAGCATTTTTTTCCCCTTTCTATCTTTTTTCCCACTTGCAGATGAACAATTTTTGAGAACCAGGGCTGGGACGAAGTTAAGTGAGAGCACCCTATCTTTTCTTGATTACTCTGTTTGTAGTTGCAGTTAGTTAAATTATACCATTGTTGAAAATCAAATGGGAAATATTGGGTAGTGATTAGAACAATAACATCAAAATTAGATAACTTCTCACTTTAGTTACTGATAAACTATTTGACCTTGAATGTTTTCCTAGCCTTTCTGTGATTATCTGTAGAGTTTTATATGGGCTACCTCATACTGTTTATAAAGCACCTACCACTGGAAGGTTCAGGAACAGAATTTTACAGGTCAGCAGTACACCAAAGTAGTTTGTCAAACTTGAGGAACATGCCTTGGTCTGTTAATCCACATCCACCAAACGTTTCATGGCCTCCCATTTATATTCTGGATTGGTAATGTAAATGTAAGCTAGCAGGTGGCTCTCAACTAAGTATTAAGAATAGTCACTGAACAAGCATTACTTGAAGCCATGTAGAAAACAGTCATGTAGTTTGTAAGATTTTGAAAACAGACGTTAAACTGCAGCAAGGCAGTGTGAAAACCTTATATTTGAGGGAAAAATATAATCAACATTTTTGTAAGATGCCAGAAGAGAATGAAATATGTGATATTTATACAAAAAAATATTACTATGTTTGGATAATAAAAGTATTCTAAACTGATATCCTGAGAAACAACAGTGAAGTTCCAAATCTTTTGCTGACATTAGTACCAAGTCTGCTCTGAATGTCAAAAAGGTAGATGATAAACATTTGCAGTGGAATTACGTTGGATCTTCTAAGGTGCTTAGAGTGCCATCAGCTTTTACAGAAACCAGGATTCCTGCAGTACACATGTCTTGGAACTCAAGAGATGTTATTTGGGGTAACTTTGCCTCAATACAGCAGCAACTGTATTTTCAAACTATGTCTGTATTGTGGGTGTTGGAGTTTTCTGTAAGCTTCTACTCATGTCCGACTAAACTTAAATTCAATGTCCTAAGAAAAGGGCATTCTCTCTGAAACTGATGGAGTGTGGGGACCATAGAATCAGTTTAATGGAAATAATTCCGTCTGTCTGTGTTTGAAGGTATGAATTTTCATTGAAAATTATCACTTTGTGTTAGTGCTACTGTTGGAGAAGCTAGACATCTCAAATTCTCTCCTTAGTTATATTTTTCCTTTATTAACTTCACTGGAGAGATAAAAATTGTTGCATATGTACTGTATGTCATATAAATAAATTGGAAATTTCTTCTTTCACCTTCAAATTAAAACTCCTGTTTAAAAATTTTCTAGAATCTGCAATAATTTTGGCTTTAGTAAGCCTTGGGTTAAGCCCTAGGTAGCTCTGGTACTAAAAATCTAAAATTCTAGTAGCTCTGGTACTAAAAATCACAGGTGAAAAATATTTCACTTAGCTTTTGATACCTTCCACAGTGCAGAGCAGTACACAGTGTAAATTTTAAATGTTGTAGGAAAGCACTGCTGCAAATTAAGAGTCTGCTGACTAAGAAGGCATTTCAATAAACTGAGGAATGATTTGATGCATTTAATTGCTTCCAAAGCCTAATTAAAATATGTATTTCCAGTTAATATGCTAAAAATTATACATTTTCATTGATTGTATTTTATAGTATTTCTGTGTTGACTGCCATTCTTCTCCAAAATCTTAGTGAAGGAAAAAATACCAAAGCCTAATGCTTACATTGTTTTAACTGCAGCACTATTGCCAGTGTTGCTGTAAATGGTCACCACAGATTTGGAATGTATACTTTTTCTGTAATTAGGAAATGAATAAGCAGCTTGAGGAAATGAAGCAAAATCAAGAATGGGAGAGAAGAAAAAGGATAGCTGAAGAGAAACACAAGGAATGGGTCCAAAAAAAGACAGAAGAGGTAAATATTGCTTTGGCTGCAAATATTCTATTACATGCCATGCTTGAATAAACCTGTGTAAAATTTACTCAGTCTGTTTGGACATCCATGTTTTCAGTTTGCTGAGTAAATGGCTGCTTTAATTGAAAATTATAAAATCATGCCAAAGCAGCTAAACATTTTTTCAAGACTGATTTTTCTGTAAGGTACAAAGGTATTTGTTTTCTGAGTAGTCAGATAACTGACAATGGATGTACATCTTGTGCAGTAGCCTTCTGCTGGTTATAGCTGGAGTTTTGGTCTTCAGTGTACCCAGACTGCCCAGGTTCAGTGCCCAACATTTTTGGCTAAGTGTAATGTAACATTCTTGGCTGTGTGCAGTGTTTTGTACACCAAGTAGAGCCAGAAGAAGGATTTAGTTAAATATCACCACGCACAGGCAAGGAGTATTTACCAAAGGATATGATTTAGGAGGGATAGTTGAGGGTCCAGTTTCAGGGAATTCTCAGTAGACCACAGTTAGCAATTGGGAATTCCTTTGGTCAGTATTTAATTTCTGGGTGGGATCAAATTTTTTTTAAGTTCTCTTGATGCAGTGCCTGAGTCAAGGGTCAGAAACAGGCAGAAGTATGATCTCTGTGGGGCTGTGTGACAGCTGTGTCACACCAAGTGGGCACATGCACTGGGTGGCAGCAAGGGGAACCCTTGGGGGAGACCAGGACGTGTCCAGCCCTGGCAGTTCATGTGTTCATCATCCTGTGGTCTGCAGCAATACCAGCTGTTCACTGTATTAACTTCTGTTTCTGAACAAAACAAAAAAGAAAATTCACTAAAAATATCACAACGGCACTAGCTGGGTTGGATGGGCAGACCTCATACATTTCTTTTCATGATTTTAGAACTCCTTCAGATTCAGCCTAGAACCACTAGAATAACGTATATTCAGATCTAACCTAATTAATCTTAGTCTTAATGCTGGTTGGATAATTGGCAGAAACCTACTGCAGAACCTGTCCTGCTCTATTAATTTCTTATGATTTATATTACTAATTGAAGTACACAGGCAAAAGTAGATTTATTGTTCAGCACATACAATTCCATTTTCCTCTTCAAAAATGAAATTTAAATGAAAATTAAATTCTGAGTGTCTGTAACTATTCATTGGCTTGAAGGAGTTGGTCTGCCTCTTAAAATAGTTTCAGTTCAAAACCAGAGGTTTTCCTTCCGTCTCCTCCTCACTACCCCTACCACTTCCTTCAACTTCCAGAAATTTCTACTTATTTGAGTTTTCCTTTGTGGATTTACTGGTTAACAATTTATATTCTGTTGCCAGTGGGATTAGGTGATCTTTTTAATGGCAATCACAGAGGCCCAGAGGACAGGAGAAAAAACATGCTTGTGTCTGGACTTCATCAAATTATGTTTTGGAAGCATAGGGTCATCCTTAGAGCAAGTGTTTAGAAAAGTAAGCTGATTTTCAGTTAAATCAGATGATTCATTGTCTAGTCTTTCCTATAAACCACACTCAAATAAACTGAACTTAAAAGCTTAGCTGTCCACAGGATATTAACATTTGTGCTGGGTAGACTGTCCCACTTGAAGTTTCTGCAAGGTTATTTGTGGATCTAGACACAGACTGAAGGATAAATATGTCAATTCAGTGAGTAAGATATTTAAAGGTGCAGCAATATTTCACCTGAAGTTAAGGTAAGAGTCATGAGCACTGACAGTTGATATAATTTTCTTGGGAAGCATGTAAATATCTTATCGTGGAAAACACTTCATTTCCTCGTAGAAGTATCAAAAGATGTTTCTTGGGGCAAAACTTGCAATATTTTTTACTGCAAGTTTAGTTTTTATTTTATTTAGTTTTATTTGCATTAAGCACTCAACTTTTTCAGGCTTAGTTATTGGTTCTGAGCCCTGTGTGCAGAGAGCAGAAAATGCTTTATTTGGAAGAGGCAGTACTTTCAGGGACCTTATCTCTGTAATCCCCACGAGTCTGTGTCTTTTCCCATTGCTCACACCTGTAGTGATAAAGAAAGGAAGGCACACTTGAGCAGACATGAAACTTCTTCCCTTCATCTTGAGCATCCAGCACCAGCAGACACTGCTGGAACAGTCTTTGTACTGTGAATGTGAGAGGCATTTATGTCAGAAGTAAAATGTTTGTATATGCACAAAAGAATTCTAGTTTTCTGTATGTCAAGCCAGTACTCTTGCATGGCAATTATAGTTGTGATGCTCTCTCTAACTTAAATACAGTCCTTTAGGGTGAGGCTAGGAAGCAAAGCTTGAGCACTGTTTTTGTTCATTAGGTTTTTTAAAATTATTTAATATAGATTAAAAGTTATATGCTGTTATGGTTTTCTTATGCTTCTAATCATTTTATAGAAACTGTTTTTGAAAGTAAAGGAATCCTAGCTATTTTGTATTCTTCTATGTAAATAGCTTTTGTGGTTCTTAAAGGTTGTAAATGAACTAGAAGTAATATTTTGAAATATGAGCCATCAAAGAACATTCTAAGCCATGAAATATGTTTATACAAATATTTGTTCATGGTAAAATTTTTCAGCTCACTAGGAATTAAAAGCTTAAATAAAATCAATTTTTAGGCACTATCTTGGACCTAATAATGCCTTTACAATTTTCAGTGAGATACTGGATCCTTCCTGCACAAAAAGAGTCTTACTTTCTCTCCCTCTTAAAGTTGAGCCATTTGTGGGCAAACAGTAAATTGTCTGTTGAGTTTTTAGCAAGTATCAATTGAACTCTAAATAATCTAAACTCTAAAATAACTCTAAGCATGCTTTTGATTCCAGAAGAAAAATGAACATGATTTTTTATGTAACTAAAATGTATATTTCTGATTTACTGTTAGATTTATTGATAAAAATGAAGTGGCTATGGTTATAAATGCCGAGACAGTAAGTTTGGTGTTCAGTTCCTGGTTTATGTGAACTTGTGATGTGAAGTCTCTTTCATTCCTATCATCAGCTGTGGGATTGAACACTTTAGTAAGGTACCTGTAATTGTGGCATTAGTGATTAAATCAAAGTACTGGATTCAAATCAAAGTGTGAGAAGCTTTTGAGAAGTGCATTGTGAATGCATAAACTGTGAAGAGCCTGTGAGCTGCCATGATAGTTTAATTCTTTGACATTATCATCACAGTCAGAAGCTCTTAGGAATTATTGCTGAATGAAATATTAGGATTAAAGCTCAGGCTTGGTGACAACAGCTTTTTGATTGCATCTTAAAAAAATCCGCTCTGATGCAGTGCACTCTACCTTCTATAATCTAATATGGCATCTTCAACTCATTTAATCCACCTTTACTGGCTTTGCAAAGCTGCTTCATTTTTGCAATGTCAATAGAGCATGAAATTAGAAATATCTATAGAGTATCCAATTCATACATATACGTGTGTGTACATACAGATATTTCTATTATTATTGTTGTGGGTTAACCCCAGGAGGCAGCTGAGACCCCCCCTTGCTCCCCCCAGCTTTTCTTGCTGAGCAGGATGGTCTGGGGTTTCCCTTGGGCTGGTCAGGGTCAGTTCTGGCTGTGCCCCCTTCAGCTCCTCGTGCACCCGCAGACTGCCCTGCTGAGATGGTGTGAGAGGCAGAAAAGATCTTGAAGCTTTATAAGCATTGCTAAGTGGTACCTTGTTGTGTTATCACAAACGCTATTTTGTTCACAAATCCAAACATAGCCCAGCAGGAGCTGCTGTGAAGAAAATTAACTCCATCCAAACCATAACCCACTACATGTGTTGTGCATGTGTTTGCAACAGTGAAAAAATCCCCAAAGAGGAATACTTGCATTCCAAAATAATTTGTCTGAAACTCAATTTGTTAATATCCCTATAATTACCCTTTGCACGTAATTCTTTATCCTGTAATAGTGTGATGCCTAGCAAAGTTGTAAAGAGCACAGGTGGTGAAGTTACAATTTTCCATTGGAAAAACCAGTTGTTCTAATACCAATCTAAAATTGACAGTAGCATTTCTAATACTTTGTGCATTCTTGAATAGAGAATAAGGCAATATTTTTTTTTTCCTTCAAAGTAAATATTACCAAGCAGGCATTTAAAATCGAATTTGAATGTTCAGCAGTTTTTGTTGTTCTTTTCTTTTCAATAAGTCCCCTTTACTTACTGAAAAATACAATTTTTAATGGAAACTAGGTACAGGATGGAAAGGTTCTGTTGGAATGTTTTTTCATTGAAAATTTTGTTCCTGCCATTTACTGTGCTGTTGGCTGATAGTCTTTATGAGAAGCAAAAACCATTAAGCAGTATATGAAACCCTAGAACCAACACTCTGTGCAGTAAGGAATGACAGTTCTTGGAGCAGACTTCCCTTTTTGGTGTGCTGGTTCCTCTAGAAGAGACACCTAGTTGCCAACTCTTACACACCAAAGGCTTTTTGTTTAATGTGTGTTTAATCTCAGCATGCTTAATACAGAGCACAGATTGTTCCACAGCTTGGGCATGACTTTGAAGTTCAAAAGCTGTGCTTGCTTATGCTGTCTTTCTTTCATCCAATGAGTTGTTAATGATTTTGTGAGGAATGATAACACTCCCACAGAAGGGGTGGAGAATCCTGTCCTGCCAGCCTGCAGCTTGGGCACATGTTAGTTGGAATCTCCTCTGGCAGAAATGTAATGAAATCCAGATCTTCCCTGTCTAGGTTAATGTTCTTACAGCTGAACTCTTGTTGAGTCAAACACTGGTGGCTAGTGGAGAGCCTGATGTACTGTGATTTTTGCTGGCAGTTTAGACTTGAAAGAGATGATAGGATGTCCACTTTTTTAAGACTGAACTCTTTCAAGAAGTGTGTTTGTGAGAGAAGCTTCTAGTAGAAATGCTTTCCAGTCATGAGAACCAACTGCATTTAAGAATTAAAGTTTTCTGTTTACATACCTAAGTCTGTCTTTACAAATCTAAATTTTTTTGTGAGTCTGGGCTTAATTTCTTAAGGTTTTTGTTTGTTTGTTTGATTGTTTTTGCATATTGTGGGTCTTTTACTGTCTGGACCTGAAAAGTCTTTACACAGAATTTTTCTGTGGTGTCATGCATGACCAATGCCATGGTTATAGTTTTAGGTTGTACCTGAATCTTAATTACCTTTAGATTACCTGTAAGTAGAATGAACTAATTTCTCATGGTGAGTGTTAGAATGAGTTTTAGACAGTTTTAGAAGAGGAGTTCAGTGTGACAGGTGAATATAAATGCTCATGTACTTCAGCAGCATTCATGGAGTCCACATTCTTCTGAGGATTCCAAGAGTGTTCCAGGAACAAGTACACTAGAACTTAATGCTTGTCACATACATTGAGTCCCCACATGAAATGAACACGGTTTGGGAGAAAAATAACAGTAATTCTCCAGTTCACAGACTGCAGTGGGGTCTGCCCTGACTGAGCAGTAAATTGATATAAACTGGCTTGTCAAGAGCCATCTGCAGCTCAGACCATTGCTGACCTCCTTTCTAGCCTCTTGTTTTCACCTGGAAATTCTAGAGAAATTCAAGAAGTATTCGTGTGGGCTAGGCCTGGTCACTGAGTTGTGTAAGTTGAAAAGGTAATTACAGTTGTTTGAACAACCCGTATTTTCAAGACTGATAGAAGTGGTTGATGTCGACAGTTATTTTGAGGATAAATAAGTAAATTAGGATGTGTGTTCTGATGTTGGCAATTTGGGCTTTTCCTGTATTTTGCCATCAGTCAGCAATAACTGATGCTAGAATATGGTAGCTGTCAGCAAACAGCTGTGAAGTGGAACACTTATTTATGAAAAGAAAAATGTTGTCACATTCTGCAGACCATAAGATGGAAAGGATTGCTTTGAGAAGTATCTTAAAAATATCAATCACATCATTAGTTTATGGAAATATTTCCTCTCAGTGACAGTCTGCATAGAAAATGCAGAACAGACAGCTCCTCTGCACTTCACACATTTCAGCCTCTCATTTAGTCTAGTTTTCTTCTAGCTGGATGTAATGCCTCTGTTTCAAAAGCAATTAGGGCTTTTTTTCTGTGTGGAAAATCATTTACTGTTTTTACCTCCTGTCAGGAAGGAAGTGGAATGCTTCTTCAAATTTTAAAATCCTTTGACCATTCACCACATCCGTATAGGTGTGATTTTTCTTGAGAAGTTAGTAGTTAGTGCTGACTCAGTGAGACACACGCTGTGGGCAGAGTCACCATCGCTGCTTTGTGAGACAGATGATTTGTGTGGGGTGGGAGATTGCCAAGGATGTAAGCCAGACTTCTTTAGGTTCTGAGACTTGATAGAATCACAGCACAGAGCACTGAACCTTCAGGCTAGGTTGAAGGTTCTTTCTCCTTAATCATGTGCTTGGCCAGGGTGGCAGGAGAACAAGCCTTTCTTGCAATGAATAATTGGATGTTTTACAATCAGTACTTTGATTTAGGTCATAACCACAACCATATAGTAGTGAATTTAAATTTACTGTGGATTTAGTGAAGAGATTGTGACTGTTGTGAATGCAAGATAAAAGAGAATTTTTAAAACCCAATATAAACAACACCAAGCGTAAACAAATAATTTCTTCCCTCACATACACGTGGAGGGAAAGTAAAAGAAGGAATGAAGAACATGTACATTAATAGGCACATTCATAGCATTTTTGGTAGACTTCTATAATGAGGATGGGAAAAAAGCTGGGATGGTCAGGTGACAGAAGCTTGATATGGAACAGGTTACTAAAGCAGTTGGGAATGTGGTGTACACTAACTTTATGAAGGAAAGTCTGTTCTAATTGTGAGAGAAAGAGGAAGCATTTCTGGTTTGTCTGCAGAAGAATTTCTAGGCAGTGTAAAGTCAGCAATTCTGCAGGGACTCTCCCTGTCTTAGGGATGTCTCACTGGAAGTAAAACTTAGCAATAGTTTTGGCTTTCATGGTAGTGTGTATGGCATGTTATTGTTTATATGGGACATAATTTAACTTTGAGTCAGCCTAGATAGTAGCTAAACTTATCTAAGTATTTTGATTTAAGATACATAAGTTAAGAAGCTTCCCTGCCTTTGTTTTATAGTATTTAGAAAGATTTTCCATCTACTTTCTGCTTATAATGGTTTTCCATTATGGAACCATTCCCCTAGGTATGAAAGTAGCCCATTTTTTTTCAGTTTTCTCCTATATTTATTTTCATGTCTTTTATACAATAAGACCCTTAGCTAAAGACTGTAGTTTTGGATGATTTAGTTTTGTAATTTACTTTCACGTATGTCAGAGGTAAGTCAGCAAACAACAAAATGTGCAAAATCTTTGTAAGTCACCTTTTCCCGTCGTTTAACTCACTGATTTCACATCCATCTCTCATCTACATGAATGGTTTTTTTGTGTTCCAGGGAACTATTTTCTTGAAACTGGAGTTGTTGGTGCATTTGTGGGGGAGTATTTAGTAATGAAAGAGAAACAGCTCTGAATAGAAGAGATTGAGATGAATTGTAGATGAAGGAGGGAAAGCTTAGACAGTTGGTTGTTTCTTTTTCAGGAAGGTGATGTTTAAATAATTTGCCAAAAAATATATTATTTTCAACATTTTAAAATATGAAGTGTTTGTTTCATGTTAAGAAAGATCTTGTTTCCATGTTTCATTATCATAAAAACATTTCAGAATCTCAATTTTTTATTGAGATTGAGATGAATCTCAATCTCATCTCAGAATGAGATGTATTTTTTCATTAGTCTTGGTTGTAAATAGTTTTATCATGTGTACAGGCCTCACTGTTGTGAAGTCATTTTAATAAGACAAATTGCTTTATAATTCTGTGTAGTTTTGCATTCCAGAATATGCATTGAAATTGGAGTGTATTCATATTTGACCATTTTCCCTGCACCACCAAGCAGATTAAGCTGATATTTGCTAGAATGTATTAGAAGTGAAATGGAAAAAAACCCACCAAACAACCAAAAATCAAGAAGAAAATAGAGCTAAAAAGCTAGTTGCAGTTGTTTTGTGAAATTGTGTCCAAAGAAGTCTTTGTTGTCAAATAAGAATATTTGACAAGTGTATACCAGAGCAGTACTATTGTAAGTGTCCTTATGATTTTAGGTGAAGAAACATCCCCCTCAGAGATGATGGTAAATAGAGCTAATAAAGCTCAGCTTGTAACAGGAAGTGGGTGGGGGAGATCCCACAGTTTATAGTACAGCTGCTGATGTTAAAACTGTAGCTCCTGGTGCTGGCAAACAGAGCAGGACACACTAACTCCAGTGGTTCTGTAAGCTGGCTTCTTTCCTGGCAGAAATCAGGTAAGTGTGCTGCAAGGCAGTATAAGCTGAGGTTTTTATTCTCTGTGCTGCATTATTGGATTCCTGGCAGTTTTGGTGTGGGAGCACAAGCACTGGGCCAGCAGTTATCTTCTTCAGACCAGACTAGGGAGTTGTGCTCGTCCCCAGCTGCACTATTATGGCTTCTGCTTCATTATGCATAATTGAAGTTTCCATAAGTGCAGTAACCTGGGAAAAAGGTGAGGGAGGGACACGCAGGGAGAGCTCTAGATTTATGCCTTTTTGTTCTTTTAATAGGAAAAATGGTCATATATGATGGTGGAATGGGGATATATTTCTGGTTTTCTTGAGAATGTGTTTTTCTGTATTTCATTTATTTATTATACTTTGCAGCTGTAGTTCTAGGCATTTTATATCCATACTGCCAACTGTAATAACTATAATATTATAATAATGAGTCAGTATGAGTTTCTGCTAAGTTACGTATCTCCTTTGTTCAGGAGGAGTGTGCAGGGAAGTGTGTAAGTAGGAGATTTCTTAGAAGAAATGCAACGTATTTTTTTCAACAGGTCTTTTTTGTTAGGAGGAAACTGGTCTTAAGTCTTGTGCCTCTCTTCCAAGTCATGTGCACAGCTTGTCTGGTAGATTTTTGCTTCTGCCCATGTATGCAGTTGCTTCAGAGCTAAGTGAGTTAAGCAGAAATAGAATCGAATCAGTAGATTCCAGACACTTCATAAGGGTCACACGGAACAGAAATTACAGCTAGTGACACTCTTCAAATGAAAATACCTCCCTCTCCAGATCAAGCAAAGGCCAGTGGATACGTGTGTCTTGGTTTGGAAAGATTGAAATCTTGGACAATGTAGTTGCTTGCTTAGAGAAAGATCCTCAGAGCATTGTTGTTGGATACACACACACTGAAGAGATGTAGAAGTGAATGACACCTCTGGTGTGTGCTGTTTTCCAAATCATACAGGCAGCAATTTCACTTCACACTCAGGTTACCATTTTGCCTACCCTAGAATGTATTTTCTTATTTTTCCTTTCATAATTTGAGCAAGAGAAATGTGTGGGTTGATTTATTGAAGTAGTCCCTATGTGAATAAACTAAAGAGTATAAAATACCTAAGAGAATACCACAAAATATGAACTGTATTTTTATGTGAACTTTTTTTACTGTTTAATTTATGCTAAAGTGTGCTGAACAATGTGCATATCTCAATGACTCTTAGAAGGGGACAGTTTACCTGACTTCCATTTGAAACTGTAGTTTACTCTAGATTCACTGACAAGTAAAGCTAACACATCATTGTTGAGAATTGCAGCATGTATTTTATTTCCAGAAATATTGAGGCATGTCTGAAGTGCTTAAGAAAATCTCTGAATAAAAACAGAATAGTAAACCAGAGGAGGCCTGAAAGTAAATTTTTATCATTTTTTTGGACAAGTTTATATGTCTAGCATACCTGGAATCTAGCGATGAATAGGTTCTGACTTAAAAGAGCTTGCAATATCGCATTTTTTTTATGTTTATGATCATTTTCTTTGTAATTGTGTTATAAAATTTACTGTATTCCTCAAAAGAATCGTTCATTGAAATACACTAAAAAATTTCTATTCTGTTTCTTTGATATGTTTCACATAGGAAAGAAAAAGGAAAAGAAAGCTGAGCAAAGAAATGGCAGAAAAAGCCACAAGGGAACTAGAAAAAATGCAGCTAAAAGAAAAGGCTGACGTGATGTATAAAGAATGGTTAGAGAAGAAGAGAGCTGAAGAGGCAGAAAAGAAGAAAAAAGAGAAGGTGTTAATGAATGGATCATTTATTTGGATGGAGTTACTTAATCTGCAACTTATTACAGATTCAGATTTGATACATTCAAATCTTGCATTTAATATATTGACATCAAATGGCAGTGTTGTATAAAGAAAATTCTTTCAAGAGTTACAGTGTTAGTGCATTAAAGTCACTGTGGTTTGGTCAGCAAAGTAAGATGCATATTCATGCATTTTTCTTAATAGCTTTCAATTTTTTTCTCAGGGAAACACTGGAGTAACATGGAGGTTGGGGGTTGTTGGGTTTTTTTCAGTCTTAAACCAAAAAATGCATTTTTTTCTATTGTTAGGAAAAGGTGCTTGTATTTGAAGAAATATTTGAATTGTATTCAGCAGTCTGGAAATCTGCAAAAAAAATTTACTATTTTGTGTATATTGTTCAGGACTTTGTGCAGGAGTACCTTTTTTTTTAAAATTTTTTTTAGGAAAAAGAAAAAGAACGGGAGGCTGAGCTACAGGAGAAGAGAACAAGATCAGAGAAAATCTTTAAGGAATGGCTGCAAAATGCTAGAAATAAACCACAACCTGCTTTAAATGGTTATGGTTTCCCACAAGGGAGGTCTACAGGTTTGTACATACAGTACACAAATACAGAGTGACTTGGGCTTATGGTTCCTTCCTTCTAGTATTTTAGTGTAAAATGAAGGCTACTTAAGACACTCATCAAATATCTAATTTTGGCACATAGGAACAATTATTTACACTATGCTATAAGTCAAGGAAACAGATTGAGACCTTTTGTGTATTTTTCTTAGTCTTTTTTTTTTTTTATTTGGAGGAAAATTACATTATTTGAGACAGTTATGTGGCATACCAAATTATGATTTTTTCTGATTTTTCTTACCATGCATAGGAATGACTAGAGCAAATTACTGGGTCCTGTGAAGCAAATTAGTTATGTCATTGTCAAGTTAGTTTTCATGTCACAGGAGGTGTGTGTCAGCACACCTGAATCCCCCTTAGAAAAGAGGTGGGGTTTTGAGACACAAGAACAATTAGAAGCTGACAGAAGTCCTGTCTGAAAAATGAGACAGGGGCATCAACCTGTATTTTGAGCTAAAATTTCCTTTCTGTTTCACTTTTCACCTGCATTGCACCTCCCTGGCTTCTGTAATCCTATTCCTTTTTTTGTTTGAAAACATGTTATTTTTCTGTGCAACTAAAATAATTGTTTCTGTTGGACTATGCAACAGAAATAGTTTTGAGACATAAATTCTGGTCTCTGAATGTTTGAGACATGTCTAAAGCAGGTGAACAACCTTTACTCTTCTGCTTACATTTATTTGTAAATAGTAGTATACATTGCCTTCATGTTTTGGTTGGGCCTGCATTACATACTGACAGCTGCAATCATTTATTTGAATGATTTTTCCTCACTTGTGTCATCCAGTATGATGTATTACAGACTTTGAAGTGTATCCATCATGTGGTTGGGTAAAACAAGCCAATTTGTAGACATTTACAGTTTTTAAGAACAAAAAGGACTGAGTATTCAACCTGCTTATTATTTAAGTAGACATGAAGAATATACCAGTTACTGTTTAAAAAACAAAAAGGTGGAATGGTTATCATTTTGGATCACTTAAATTATGTGATATGCCTGTGCTGTCTTTCTCTGAAGACATTATTGTGTTGTATTTAGTCCAGATAATTATTATAACTGCTTGCATTGGCAAACTTGTAGTGTAAATATTCCTTTTTAATTATGTGTATTTTCTAAATGTTTTAGGGAGTGCTGATAGAAATTTGTATCCAGCTCCAGCATATTGTAACCCCATTCCTTGGAAGCCGGTTCATGTGCCTCCCCCAAAGGAAGACAGAGTTCTCACCGTGAACAGGAGTAAGAGACCTGCATCTTGTCAGCCACATGCATCTCTACCAGTGATGATTTCTAAGCCCAGGAGTAACCCTTGTATTGGGTCCCTGTGCAGAAAGAAGTTATAGTCCAGAAAAAAAATCTTCTTACAATCTTGACCAAGTCAGGCCATAAATGTGAAGTTCTATGTAGTTATATGTCCAGAGCAGATTGCTTTGTGCTCTTTTTTTTTTTCCCATGTTGTGAGCCGGTTTTGTGTTTACTGCTAGCTGACCAATCAGGCTTTTTATGGTTTTTTTTCTATATTGCATTTTAGTTTAAAAAAAGGAAAAGATAAATTGTAATGGCACTGGGCATCAATGCCAATAAAATGCACAGGATGGTTTCTTCCTTTCCTCTCTTGTTATTGAAGGAGTTCTTTTGGATATGTAATTATTCTTTTGGGCAGCAGTATTAACTGAGTTATTTTAAAGATAAATTTAATTTGTAGCAGTTTATTTTGTTTTGTTTTGATTTATAACACATTTTAAAACAGTTCTTGGTTTAATACAGAAGGAATTGGCCTGCATCAGTTCCAGGGTTATCATGGCCCTGGGATTACAGAGATACAGTGGGATAGCTCACGTTGCTGGAGTGCTGCAAGGAATGGATGCAGACTTTAGGGAAGCAAAGGCTCTTTGCTGCCCTGATATGTACAAACAAGGGAGAGCTGGTCAGGGGTGTGGACTTTGGAGCCAGTGGTGACATGCATGAGTCTGTGGGATTTGTTAGGGTGCACCTGAGAATGCTGAGGAAAGTGGCAAATATCATTGTGAGCATATTCTCAATTACCTTTGAGAGGTCTGGTGATAAGGGGAAGTTCCTGAGAACTAAGGGAAGTGAATGCCAAGCCAGCCTTGAAGAAGGATTTATCTGCAGAGCTGCAGGCCAGTAGTCAGCCTCAGCTCAGTCACCTGGACAGGTGATGGATGTGGCAAGTGCAGCCAGCAGCCTCCTGGGCTGCAGAGGCAGAGCATTGCCAACAAAGGGAAGAGTCTGACCCTTGTACCATAATTATGTGAGACCATGTTTGGAGTGCTGTGTCCATTCCTGGGCATGCCAGGAAAAGACTGACACATGTTCTGGAGCAAGCTCAGGGAAGGGCCACAAAGCTGATTGAAGGCTTGCAGCATCTGACAGAAGCTGAGAGAGCTGTGACTGTTCAGCATGAAGGAGAGAAAGTTCAGTAACATCTGAGCAATGTCTGTAAATACCTGATGGATGGAGAGAGAGAGCAGACTCTCCTCAGTAGTGCCCAGTGAGAGGAGAAGAGGTGGTGAGTGGAAATCAAAATACAGGAAATTCCATTTAAACATGAGGAAAAAAATTTTAACAGGAAGAGTCATTGAACGCTGGAACAATTGCTCAGTGATGTTGTGGAGTTTTCATTCTTTGATATACTCAAAACCTGACTGTACATAGCCCTGAGAAACCTGCTCCAGCTGGCCCTTTTTTGAACTTCAGAGTTGTACTACACTATTTCTAGAGGTCCATTCTCATCTCAACAATTCTGTTAACTAATGGTGAAAAGGAAAAAGCAGAAATAAAGAAGACATTTTTCCTGTTGTAGTTGTATCACTTTGAGAAATACCTTGTTATCCTTTGAAAGTTACGGTATTAAAAAGTATATTGCATATTATAAAATTTATGTGGTAAGAAAACACACTAAATCACATTCTGGAATGTAAGTGTTCTATTGATTCTAGTTCTAGGCTTAATAGTATATTTTAATTTCTTCAGAGCAAGTTGTAAAAAATACTAAACTCTCTCATGTCAAGTTTATACTTAATACATTACTTGTACCATTACTTTGAGTGAATCTGTTTATACAATATGCCTGTGTCTGTTCTTTCTAGATAGTGGCAAATGCTAACAAGACTGCAGCACCTTATAGTTGCACTGATTATTTGGTTTGTGTTTGCATTTAGACTTTCACAAAGTCTTAATTTTACTGTAGGCATTTAGGAGAAGTTTGGAGTCTATGAAATACATGGAACATCAAACTCTGTTTCTGGTAAGTAGAAGCACACAGAAGTCTGTACGTTATCTTTAGGATGTAGAACTCTGTGTCCATCTCTTGCTAAAAGGACGTCTGCAATAAATAGGTACGAAAGTAGTGGATTAATAAATTAGTTGTTAATCTCACCATCTCATCTTGCCATGTGGAAATGTCTAATCAGACTCAGAAGTTTCATAATTATGTTTGTAGGCACACAGTTTGTGGTAATGTGTACAGCTGTGAAAAGCAGGTGAATAAAATTGAAGATAACGAGCCATGGAGTGCCCAGGTGAGCTGAGCAATCCCACAGGAACAGAGGGCACACAGGTGCAGTGCATCAGCATGAGGGAATAAAAGATTGTAAGCAGATGCTTAAAGCTTTCTTTGGTGTTGGTGGTGGCTCCACCGTTGTTCCCATTTAATGGTGACCCTAACACGATTGGGATTTTGCTACAGGGTGAGGTGGAGATGGAGCCCAGCATAGCCTTGAGAGCAGTGGGGGGATACTGTCTGATGGACCAGACTGGATTTGACACCTGGGGTANCAAGGGAGAGCTGGTCAGGGGTGTGGACTTTGGAGCCAGTGGTGACATGCATGAGTCTGTGGGATTTGTTAGGGTGCACCTGAGAATGCTGAGGAAAGTGGCAAATATCATTGTGAGCATATTCTCAATTACCTTTGAGAGGTCTGGTGATAAGGGGAAGTTCCTGAGAACTAAGGGAAGTGAATGCCAAGCCAGCCTTGAAGAAGGATTTATCTGCAGAGCTGCAGGCCAGTAGTCAGCCTCAGCTCAGTCACCTGGACAGGTGATGGATGTGGCAAGTGCAGCCAGCAGCCTCCTGGGCTGCAGAGGCAGAGCATTGCCAACAAAGGGAAGAGTCTGACCCTTGTACCATAATTATGTGAGACCATGTTTGGAGTGCTGTGTCCATTCCTGGGCATGCCAGGAAAAGACTGACACATGTTCTGGAGCAAGCTCAGGGAAGGGCCACAAAGCTGATTGAAGGCTTGCAGCATCTGACAGAAGCTGAGAGAGCTGTGACTGTTCAGCATGAAGGAGAGAAAGTTCAGTAACATCTGAGCAATGTCTGTAAATACCTGATGGATGGAGAGAGAGAGCAGACTCTCCTCAGTAGTGCCCAGTGAGAGGAGAAGAGGTGGTGAGTGGAAATCAAAATACAGGAAATTCCATTTAAACATGAGGAAAAAAATTTTAACAGGAAGAGTCATTGAACGCTGGAACAATTGCTCAGTGATGTTGTGGAGTTTTCATTCTTTGATATACTCAAAACCTGACTGTACATAGCCCTGAGAAACCTGCTCCAGCTGGCCCTTTTTTGAACTTCAGAGTTGTACTACACTATTTCTAGAGGTCCATTCTCATCTCAACAATTCTGTTAACTAATGGTGAAAAGGAAAAAGCAGAAATAAAGAAGACATTTTTCCTGTTGTAGTTGTATCACTTTGAGAAATACCTTGTTATCCTTTGAAAGTTACGGTATTAAAAAGTATATTGCATATTATAAAATTTATGTGGTAAGAAAACACACTAAATCACATTCTGGAATGTAAGTGTTCTATTGATTCTAGTTCTAGGCTTAATAGTATATTTTAATTTCTTCAGAGCAAGTTGTAAAAAATACTAAACTCTCTCATGTCAAGTTTATACTTAATACATTACTTGTACCATTACTTTGTTTGAATCTGTTTATACAATATGCCTGTGTCTGTTCTTTCTAGATAGTGGCAAATGCTAACAAGACTGCAGCACCTTATAGTTGCACTGATTATTTGGTTTGTGTTTGCATTTAGACTTTCACAAAGTCTTAATTTTACTGTAGGCATTTAGGAGAAGTTTGGAGTCTATGAAATACATGGAACATCAAACTCTGTTTCTGGTAAGTAGAAGCACACAGAAGTCTGTACGTTATCTTTAGGATGTAGAACTCTGTGTCCATCTCTTGCTAAAAGGACGTCTGCAATAAATAGGTACGAAAGTAGTGGATTAATAAATTAGTTGTTAATCTCACCATCTCATCTTGCCATGTGGAAATGTCTAATCAGACTCAGAAGTTTCATAATTATGTTGTAGGCACACAGTTTGTGGTAATGTGTACAGCTGTGAAAAGCAGGTGAATAAAATTGAAGATAACGAGCCATGGAGTGCCCAGGTGAGCTGAGCAATCCCACAGGAACAGAGGGCACACAGGTGCAGTGCATCAGCATGAGGGAATAAAAGATTGTAAGCAGATGCTTAAAGCTTTCTTTGGTGTTGGTGGTGGCTCCACCGTTGTTCCCATTTAATGGTGACCCTAACACGATTGGGATTTTGCTACAGGGTGAGGTGGAGATGGAGCCCAGCATAGCCTTGAGAGCAGTGGGGGGATACTGTCTGATGGACCAGACTGGATTTGACACCTGGGGTACAGGTGAGCTGCTGGGAACATCATGGGAAATAACTTCAGACCATCTAATGCAACAAAAAACTGTAACAGGAGCAAGGGAAGTTGTTAAAGCTGCAGTAGGAGCTCGAGACAGAGTGGCTCTGTTCTTCAGTGCCATGTCTTGGTTTGCCGGTAAAATATGTGCATTGTGCTTGTGAATTGCAGCTGTTAGGATGGAAACATACATATTCTGTCTTATTCTTGTGTGTTACTTTATGGAGTTGTGTGGCTGTCCATGGATTCTATAACTTATTCTTGTGTGTTACTTTATGGAGTTGTGTGGCTGTCCATGGAATTCTATAACTGTTATTCTTGTGTGTTACTTTATGGAGTTTTGTGGCTGTCCATGGAATTCTCTGTTATTCTTGTGTGTTATTTTATGAAGTTGTGTGGCTGTCTCTTGAATTCTGTCACTGTTATTCTGTGTGTTATTTTATGAAGTTGTGTGGTTCTCCATGGAATTCTGTAGCTGTTATTCTGTGTGTTGCCTTATGAAGTTGTACAGCTCTTGACATTGTCAGTATTATAGAAGTGTAGGTATAAGGATTTTGATGATATGAAATGGAAGTTGGGGAGTGAATCAAGGTCAGTACACATTCCAGAGTCAGTGGAGCCTACACAAGGAATACTTGTACCATATTTGCTATTTCTTCTGCAAGGGCCCTGTAGGGACATGGTAGACATGGCATTTATTTAAAAGAAAAAAAAGGAGAATTGTAGGCACACAGTTTGTGGTGACTGGGAGTGGGGCCGTGCCCAGCCTCATCCCCACTGGGTGCAGCTGTACCGGACAGGTGGTTAGTGTTGAAGGTAATGAGCCATGGAGTGCCCAGGTGTGCTGAGCAATCCCACAGGAACAGAGGGCACACAGGTGCAGTGCATGAACATGAGGAGATAAAAGGTTGTGCTGAAGAGCAATAAGCAGCAGATGCCTGAAGCCTCTTTCAGTGTGGGTCGTGGTCCCATCATCTCCCCGATATTAGGTAAGCAATGTGAAGCTTGTGAGTGTTTAAGGTGAAGGGACAGTATTTGACTGTAATGCAAATGATTAATTTTGGATTAGCTTACCGATATTTCTTGGGACTCTGATTTAGTTGAAGAGTCATGTACTCTTTTAGTGTTTCTCTAACAGGTTCTCTGAATGTGGCTACCAGTAAGGTGTGTTGGCATAATTACCTGAGTGTATATTGATGGCTTTGTATTTCTTTTCAGATTTATTTGCTTGTAGTGAAATAAAATGAACTAGTGGACTTAAAACCCCAAAAATATAAGCCTTAAGATGAGGCCCTTGCTATAGCTTATCCATAGCATTGTAAAGACAGTTCTGTCCTAACTAAATTACAGCAAAAGGTTGGGGCAAGATAGCTGCTGAATGCACATATTGGCCCAAATTCAGTCCACATAATGATTTTTTTTAAAGAAATAATGTTTGGATTTTTTCTAACAAGATATCAACTACACAATAAAATGGGCTGGCCTTGTAGCATAATTCCAGGTTGTGCTAGAGAAGGTTATAATTTTATGCTCTTGTGGCAAGTAATTTACACCATTCTTTCTCGGATGTTAGAAGATAAATCCTGATTCTAGAACAGCTAGTTTAAAGGGTTAATAGCAATGGTTTGATTTCCACTGCTCGGAAGTAATTTCTCTCTCTGTTAGGATATCTGTGTAAGGCTGAGCACAGCTCACAGTACACTGGGTGAGGCAGTGGCAGATCTCTGGGATGTGTGTGGGTCTGGCTGAGCTGGAGTTCATTTCCCCACAGCTCTCCTCACGGTGCTTGCTTTGCATTGCTGGCTAGAAAGGTGTTGATAACAAAATTGTAAAAAGAATTTCCATACCAGATGGAACTGCTAGGATGCAGGAAACAAAGGTGGGAGGTGGATGGATGGCAGGTGAGGCTGCAGCTGTGACTGGGCACAATGCGATGCCTCTGCTGCATTATTTCACACAATATCAAAATTTATGCAGTCTTGCACTGGGACAAGTAAGTTACTGTGCCCACCCAGCACTTTGTCCTCTGCCAATCTATGTATGCACAGTTTGTCAGAGGTGTATCCCAAGCCAAATGTGCATGGCAACAGCTTGAAGTGCCCTCATCAGCAGAATCTGGACAGGGATATTAAACTCGGTGCCAAAGCTGCTGCACTGATCCATGTTGATGGGTTGAACATTAAAGTTTCTGGCTGGCCCTTGTTTGTGATGTCCCAGCCCATTACAGCTGACATAATCTGTGTGGAACTTCCTTGTATGTTCTTCAGAGTCAAGTGGCTTCAGACCTTAGTTCTGTTTCATGTCCAAATTCTTTTACTTCTTGGAAAGGAAAATGGAAGGGTAAAACTACTAGCATTCTTGGTGTAGGGAAAGTGGGTAATAGAACCCCACTGAATTTAGCAGGGAATGTATTTTCATACTGGTTTAATCAGCTTCTAATACAAAATGTTACAGAAAATATAATTTGAAGAAACTCTATGATTTAGGTGCTGCTGCTGATATTTTTCTCTCTCTCTTTTTTTTTTTTTTTTTCTGTTGTTATTCTTGTTGTTAACTGGATTTTTTAGGCTCATGTTATTCTTGATTTATTTGTACAGTACATGCTTAAATGCTGACCAAGGAACTATTTTTGCTTCCATGTTAAGCTGAACAGCTTTAAAATTTGAAAATGTTTAATGTAATTTCCTGAATGTAGTGGATGTGCTGATCATTTTTCATGAGATTCCAACACAAACAGATCTTTGAAAAAAAAAATCTACATATTCTTGTTATTTCAGGTGGTCAGGGTATGTTGCTCTTACATAAAATTGTTAGGGTTCTTCTAAGAGCTTCAGAGGTGTAAGATTTCAGGATTAAAATGCTTACGCAGGAGTAAGGACAATAAGCTTCAACTTTATGCCTTTTAAACTATTGAAAAGTGTCATTGCCACTTACCTTTAAGCCTTTGAGACTTTTAAAGCATAATCATCTTGTAGAGCAGTTCAAATGGTAGGTACAGGCACTTAAAATGTTCATCTACTTCATGCGTAGTTAAGTTAGACCAGTGATTTGTTGTTAATTTACTGTCCTTGTCAATAGATTTACAGAATTTGACCTCTCTCCTCTTGAAACATCTGACATTTCTCTTGAAATTGTTGTGGTTTTTATAAAATAGCTTACAGGTAATAATAATTCCAGAGCCATTGGCCTAGAAATTAAGATATGTGAGTTTCAGTCTCTGATCCACAAACTTTTACTTATATATGCAAAATAAAAATACTTTTAGCAGAAGGATTAAACAGCTCAAGGTAATATATTCTCTCACCTGAGTACCATGGATGAAATGAATGAAAATAACAAGTTGACTATTGAGAGATAGTGTTCTGATTTTTTTCCCAGAAGATCTGTGAAAAAACCTTTTAATCATATTTAGGATTTTTTTTTTTTAATTGTGTGCTAAATGCTGAGTGGACAATATTTTAGTCTTTTGCTCTCTGATGCAGTTTGAATGATATTTCAGGGAAAGGACTGAGGTGGGAAAATGCACCTCCTCATGATGCTAAAAAAATGTACCTCCAGTGATGCTAAAACCCTAATTATTTTTACAACTGTGTCCCTTGGTTAAGCTTTTGCTGCACACAGCTGGTTGGCAGGATATGGATGTGTGGATGGTAACTCAGATTTGTGCACTGCACTTGTTTCCCTGTGTGCTCCACAGAGAGGCTGGCTAGGGAGAGAAACATTTAATTGGCATTTTGACTTTGCAAGTATTGCAATACTGTGCTGCTGTTTCCTTTTAATTCTGCATGTATTCAGTTGTGAATTTTTTGTAAATCCTGTACAAGAAGGATTTGCAGTCTAGACTTTCTAGACCAAATCACTGGGAAGCAAAAGACACACCTCATGAGCTGATGATATGATCTACAAAGTCTGTGTGGGGATTGGTTTGTTTTCTCCCTTCTGCTAATGCTGTGAAGCATTTTTGTTCCGTTTTATCTTGGGACTTTTTCATGAGTAGAAACATATACAAAATAGTGTTTTTATTTGCATAAAGATTTCATGCATGCTTCTCTCATAGTCTTAATGGTGTCTGGTTTTAAATGTATGAAAGACATTTGGCTAAGTTTTAGTATTACTTCCATTTCTTTACACAAAAGGGAAGTAAATTGAACAATCATGAGCTTTTGAATCATGTTCTCAAAAAAGAATTCTTGTCTAGCTGTGTATAGTCCATAGAATTACACAGTATGCTCTTTAATTAACATTGAGACAATATATAATGGGTAAAAAATGCTGCCTTGTAATGAAGGAACTTGATTTAAAATTCATGAGTTACGTATCTGAATCTTTGCTGGATCAAGGACATGTTGAGTAACTTCTCTCTGCCACAGTTAGAGCATGTCTGAAAGGTGCTAGCTCTCATAATTGAGCACTTTGAATTGCCAGGTGTGTGCTTGTCCACGGTGTAGAAGGCTGGGTTACCCTGCACAGCTGAGTGATAGGGGAGATTTCAATGGTCTGGCTTTTTGGAAGTGGCTGGCATGTAAAGGAGTGCTGGACTGCACCAGTGATACATCTCTGTGCAAGGCACTGTCTCGAGCAAAGGCAATTAAATATTATCTAGGAACCACATCATGACATGTTTTCCGTGACTTTAATTTTGTTCCTTACCTTGCTGCCTTGTTGTTGTTGATTATGATTAAAGGCGTGCTCTGCTAGGCAACTAAATCCACTTTGGAAATGTGAACTTTTAAAAATAGTATACTAAGATCTTACTGGTAGAGCATGAACCAAGTTCAAACAATGTCTGGAACTAACATTAAAAGCCAGAAGTGATTGCTCTTTCAAAAACAAAGCTCCAGAAAAACCTTGGCAGTAAAATAAATTAGAACTAATTATGTGTGTGCAATACCACACAAATAAATACTATGTACAGAGAAGTTATTACCTAAAGTTTTCCTCTATATTCCCAGTTACAAAAGATAACTTTTAGATTACTGTTCTGCACTCTAAGTCCACCCCAGATTCCCTCAGTAGTTTTTTAGGGGAATCAAAAGCAAAAACCGTAAGACCAAAAAACAGCAGCTCAAGCAATCTAATATGAAGCATTGACTCACTGCAGCTTGAGGCAGAGTTTGTAACCCAGCTTTCTGGATAAACGAGTTCTCCCTATTGCTGGAGAGGGGAGGGCAGGGATGAGAGTCTGTGTCATAGATTTCAAATGTAGCTTGATTTGTAAGATCAAGCACTGGTTGCAGTGCTCTGCACTTTCAAGAGTGCTTTTAAAGGCTGTTTTTTTCTCAGGTAGTAAGTTTATGATATGTGTCAAAGTGGGTAGATGTCTGAGAAGTTGCTCAGCAGTGTAAATCTGATAAGCCTTTCCTAAAATTTCTCTCAAAGGGAAAATGAAAGTTACTTGGGTTGGCTTTCATCTCACCTGAGTTCAGACCCCTACCCTGTAAACTGCTCCCACTAGGTTCTTTTCTATTTTTTAGTGCAGACTGGCATGCTCAGGGTGCAGCAGCTCTTTGAGAAAGGCAGATTAGACTGCAGAAGTGTGTGGTTTTATTATGGTGTGCAGCTGCTCTTCAGGGAGCATCTACTGTGTAGGGTCTGCTGCTTCACCAGACGCACTGTCCCACTTGTGCCTTTGCAGCCCACGGCTTCTGTAGCATCAGCTGTGTCTTGAGATAAACAATGTATTATTAGTCACTGTTAGAACTTCATTCTGAGTCTTACCTGTGGTGTTCTTTCCTTACAATCCTGGATTGAATCCCACTTTCATTAAAACAAGCAAGCGACAAAATCGCAAGATGCTGTGAAAATCAAGGAAGTTTATTGTTGCGATCTGTAAATGAACGTTCCAGCAATTTACTGAGAATCAACTAATGCATGTTGTGCTTTTTGGTAAGCAACACTACCAGCCAATCAAAACTAAATTTCCATTTGTTTGGGTTCCAGTTCCTCCCAGACATAAGTTGCCCCTGTCTGTCAGATTTCAGTTGTTAGTGTCTCATAGTTAACTTGATTCTCAGTCAGATGGAGAAAACTGAGAAGCAGGTGTTTGAAATTAAAAAGACAAACTTTGTCGATGTGGTTGTGTAGGTTTTGGGTAGGACAGAGAGTCACCAGGAGCATGAATATCCTCAGTCCTTGAGGAGTTTCCAGTGTCACTTAAGCCAGACCAAAAAGGATCACAAATCAAGGGATAGTGTGAGTTGGGCTTCTGGTCCCTAGCATCATTGCCTGCTGCAAGAAAACAAAGAAAAGCAAAAAATAATACTCCTAAAATTTTACTCTGTTGTATTAAACTCCCTGCAAATTGTCTGGAAGATGATTTTTGTGAAGAAATCTGTATGAAGCTTCTGGAGCCTGTGCAGTTGAGACAGTGATGAGGTAGAGAGTTGAGGATATGATTAAATTTTTGGACTACAGGGAAGTAATGATATTGCAGTATTGGAGACTGTGGTATGTGAAAAAACTAGAATGTTCTAAGTTAAATCTGATTAATATACATTAAAAAGATGTTCTTTCATGACAGTGAAATATCCAGTATCAAACCTTTGATTGTGTGTTCACTGTCACTAGGCTGTGACTCACTAATGCTCCTAGCTTACCTAACTTTGTTTTCTCCAGCTTTCCAGAAGCTGTGCAAACACCTTTTAAAATACAGACATGTTGCAACTGGTGAAATGGTTAGAAATTTCTGACAAATTCTGGCTGAGGAGTTTCTGGCTGGATTGTAATACAAGAGATTTGTAAAAAAGTAATTTGATACATAAAAATAACTAATGATGGAATCCTGATCAATGTGAGGAAGAAAACTCCCTTGGATAACTGAAGTCAGTCTGAACTCAAGATTTATGGGACTCCCATGCTTTTCAATCCAAAATTTTCTCACGGCATCACAGAAAGCAAAGTTTACATACCAAGAAATCTGGAAATACCATTAGGTCAAACATAAGCAATTCAAACCTAAGCAGGCTCCTAAACCAAGAATGTCTGACTAGTAAAACAGCCAGCCAATGGGTAATGCAAGGGCTGCCTACATGTCAGCAGACAGGGAAAATACATGTTTTTCCCCTGAAGTACTTGAAGGAAAAAATAGATCCTTGTGCTATTGCTCCTATTTTAAAGAATACATTTTTCGTAGTGAAGGACAGGGAAAGACATATAGATGTGGTGTATATGCAGTGTATGCTATTTATTTTGTACAAAAGTGGATACTATTTATTTTAGGTTGAAAAAAGAGAAATTGATAAAGAAAATTACATAAATCAGGGAATATGACCTAAAATTTCAATTTTAAGGTGTTTGAACATTTCTTATAATTTCCAAACCTTGCAACTTACAGTGAACCTGTTGCAATACATTGATCAGTTTCTTTCTACCCTCCCATTTTTTGTTGTGGTCATTTGATAATTTCAGCTTCAGTTTGAAGGAGTAAGTTTCTGTTTCTCGAGCATTATTCATGTGTTGGTGTTACATCTTTCCTACATCATTTTCCACACACATTTTCCTCGAAGAACATGAAGGGATCTGCTCTGAACTGATGTATTTTTATTTTGTGAGCTCCAAGAAGCAGTTATGATGTGTTTGAAGCTGACAATGGCAAATTTTTTTGACCTGTGTTTGCTAGGACCATAGAAAAAATAATTAGTTTGGTCTTTTTATTGAACCAAGAATTAATTCATTCCAGGTTTTTGTTGTACTTTATGTCAACAAAATTGTGGAAAGCTTGTGTTTCCTTTAGAAGGGATGGTTTAGACATCCTGGGCCATGGGACTCATCCCAGTTTCTGAACTGTAATTTAAATACACATGGTCTGTAGTGATCAGCGTGCCAGGTATGTGTTTAATGGGTATGACTCAATGCCAGATCTGCACATTGGCAAAAGCAATAAACATGATTTCTCTCTCAGGTCTTTACTAAAGTGGAACCTGATAAAAGATCAGAGCACTGCAGTGAGATCCTGCACCAGGTGGGTTTTGATGCAGTCAGCTCTTCCCCAGCAAACTGTAAGAACTGTAAATGTACAGTGGAAAACATCCCGTGGTAATAATTGACCTGCAGCAGTGATCCCACAGACTGCTTACATCTCAGAATTGAACCCACTCTGCTCAGTTTACATAACATGTAGTAATTCTACTTGCAATATATTTTTCCCTCACTAGATGTCTTAGTGCTCTGAAATATTCTGGACATGGTATAATACTTGGGAAGCTAAGTCTTGAAAAAGAACTGGAGACTTGACATAACTGGATTCTTCAATATTTTTGAAATCATAATTAGCAAACCTCCCATTCCCCCACCCCTGAATTTGAGAACCTTTTCTGGATTTAGGTGCCTAAAATGTACATTCCTTGTTATCCTCTGTGATGAGGATGTAATTACACCCTAGAGCACTGATTTTGCTTTTTAAGAAGGGATGGGCACTTTAGAATCTGAAAATGGTTCTGTCAAACAAAACAATCCTGGCATCAATGAAAGGTCTATGATGTTTGTCCAGTTATTGACTCAGTATAAAATAGTTGCTGTTCCCATTAGCCTTGGTTCTTTACAATATGGAATTGTTCAACTTGATTTAAGTAATAAAAAGATTGTGAAGCAAATAATTAAAAGAAAATATCACCTAATCAGTGCATTAGGGAAATGGTAAGGAGTTTGGCTCTAAAGACATTTTCAATCTGTTGTGTTTAGATGAAAATGATGATAGCAATGAATGGGATTTTTCTTTCATTTAGTTGAATTCTGGGCCCTGATACATCTCTAAGTTTTCTTATTGCTGGAAGCTCATTCTCCTCGAGTGCTTTGGAACTCAAATGTTTCATCTTTGGGACAGCTCATACCTTCCAGGCCTTCTCTCCTGCAGCTGACTTCTGAACCCCCTGGTAATATTTTGTTTATCTATTTCTCCTCTTCAGGTAAGCCTTGATAGCACAGGCAGGTAAGGGAATAAAGGGACTTTTCTCCTTGTGTCCCTAGACCAGCATGAGGGAGGGGTGCAGAAATTAATGTGCAGTTAATTCTGACATATGAGCCAGTTTGGCATGGCCTTAAGTACACAAATACCAATACTGCTGTGGGCTTCCTTTGGGTTCCCATTTCAGGGAAGCAGTATGCTTCCTCTAGATATTGCCTATAAAGTTTTGTGTTGGTGGATGTGCTTCAAAAAACTTCTCCAAGTTTCTTCAGATTGAGGCAGCTTTTAAACACTGCAGAGGGTTCCTTTCACCAGTTGCTTAAATCTTAATCTATATGTTTTAGTCCAATAAAAGCAGAAAGAACGCTTATATTTAATTACATTGTTAGAGGCTTGATTGTCACAAAATATTTCATAAAGTGTTGTGGGAAGACTAAACTGCTATGGAAAGCAAGAATGTGACCTTACTGTTCTTTCTATTGCTGGATATTTATGACTGGCTAAAATATTTACAAAAGAGATAATCTGCACATCTAAAAATGTGCAGATTTTAATTCCAAAAGTTAAAAGCAGCTGAGGAGAGCAGTTTGATGCCTGGCAAAGGATCTGGCTGTATTTTCTATATTGATATACACATGAAATACAAGAAATTATATTCTGTGTGGTGAAGATAAAATGTCAGACTCCAATTCTAAATTTTTACATGTGTCATTAGACTACAAACATTCAGGCTCAATTTTTTTAAAAATTCAAACACGTTAATTAGTTGCTCTCTTGGGGTGGTTTTGTGTTCTGTGCCCATTTGCTCTGTGCCCAGGAATGGTTGCTGTTGCATTAAGCTGGGTCTGGGGGAGGAGGGAGCCTTGGGGCTCTTCCACAGCCCCACTCCTGGGATGTCTGTCGTGCTGTGTGCGCTGAGGTTTTGGGGTTTTTGATTTTTTTTTTTGCATAGCTAGCTAGGGGTTTTTGATAGCTTAGGCAAGAAAGGTGGGTTTTTTCCTTTGCCTGGCCTTGGAGGCTGTGAAAGCAATCCTTGGGTGGCTTTTGTGTCCAGTTGCATGGTTTGATTTTGGTCTGAGGGGAGAAGAAGCAGCAGAGACTGGTGGGACAGGAAGGGCTGCTCCAGAGCTCAGCAAAGCCAGGTGAGAGGAAAGAATCCCAAATCCACGTGCTGTTGCCTTGGGGTGGCTTTATGGTGACACTCTGTTCCACCTGCTGTGTGCCCAGGAATATTCCAGCTGTGGCTGAAGGAGAACCAGGGCTGGGTGGATCTGGGACCCGGCCCAGGTTGGTTCAGGCTCTCCCTGCCCAGGTGAGTTCAGCTGCAGCAGGGCTGTCGCTGCCTTCCTTTGCTGGATTCCTTCTTGCTAGTTTAGGGAAGGAGCTTCTGGTTTTGGAGGGAAACTCCAGAGCTTCCCCTGCTCTGGAGGCTTTTTACCAGCAAATCCTTTTGGCAGCTTTTTGGGTTTTTTGGGGGGTTTTCTTGTTGTTGTTGGGGTTTTTTTGTGATTTTTTGGTGGGTTTTTTTTTTGGGGGGGGGAAGGGGGTTTGTTGTTGTTCATTTTTTGTTTTGTTGTTGGGTTTTTTTTTCCTTGAACTGTTTCAGCTTGGCCTTCTCTGCAGTCTGCCTGGGGAGCCTGAGACCTGAACCCGCGACCTTGGAAAGTAGAGTCAATTCTCTTTTCAACACAATTTTTTTTTTTTTTGCCTTTTTTTTTTTTTTTTTTTTTTTTTTTTTTTTTTTTTTTTTATTTTTTTTTTTTTTTTTTTTTTTTTTTTTTTTTTTTTAAAATTTTGGTTTTTTTGTGTTTTTTTTTTTCTTTTAGTTGATAAGCAGGGGTTTTTGTTGGTTTTTTTTGCACTTTCACTCACTGTTACCCATTTCTGTCATTGCCAGAAGAAGAGAGAGTTATTGAAGCTCTTTCTCTTTAGATGAAACACTCATTCCAGGGCATTTTCTCCTGAAATTTGTCTTGAAACTGAGACCGCTGTGAAGAGGGGACCAACACCAGCAATCCAACCAGTTCCCATCTGTTTTGCCCATGCTGCAGCATTAACCTTTTGTTTTGGTTTCTTTTTCCCTTGAGACAGGAGCTGGCACCATTTTTTTCTTCCCCTCATGTTGCCTCTTTCCCTGGCATTTTGCTGTTTTTTTTTTTTTTCCTACTGTGGGTGTGTATGTGTGGGTGGTAAGGTCTGACAATTCATTATCTAGCATTTATTCAGCATTTGTTTGCTCATTCCAGAGTGTTTTTCTCCTAAACTTGTCTCTAAACCGAGACAATTGTTCATCCTGGTTTTAAGCTGTAAATCCTCATCTTGTCCTAGCTTTACTTGGGAGAATGCCTCTCAGCCCCAAGAATTAAAACAATGCTCTGGAGATGGTTACCTAACCTTTGGCATGCACATCCAGAGGGCGGGAGGCTCTGGCACCATTCAGCATTTTAGGGTTAACTGATGCTCTGTGACATCCCCTGCTAGCACAGCCATACCCTGTGCACATCTGTGTGCTGTCTGTGTGAATATAGATCTTGCCACCTCCTGGAAGAGTTCCATGATGGCAAAGCTCTGGAAACCCAAATTAATGGAAAAACATTCTTAAAATGTTCTTTGGGTTCTTGCTTACTTGATGGAACAAGCAGGAGGAAGCTACAGACAGGCAGCCCTTCATTCTGCTCCCCAAAATGTTGGGATGCTGCCAGCCCATAGCATTTCTTGTGGCTTGCCTTTTGTCCTTGTTTCACTCTGTTTGCTAGTTGTTGTCATGAACTAGGTACAGAAATCAATGAAAAGAACTTGTTATTGCAAAAAAGATTAATTGTCAGAGTGAAAGGAAGGTTTGTTGTTTTTGACATCTCTGCTGTCAGCACATTTTATATCTGGTGCCTGTAGGAAGACTTGAAGTGCAGGACTGCTGAGATGGAAGTACCTCAGCAAAAGAGAGATTCATGTTGAAGATCTTGGGAGTTTGCTCTGACATTTTGCATTTTAGGGGAACTGTACCTCTGCCATGGACTTCTGAGCTGTAGGTTCCCAATTTTTCCTACAGACTTTCTGCAAGGGCATATAGTTACAGAACCAGTGCAAATGGCTTTGGAATGAAAGGTGGTAGATATAGGCTTGGTATTAGGATGAATTCTTTACTCAGAGGGTGATGAGGCACTGGACCAGGCTGCCTGGAGAAACTGTGGCTGTTCCATCCCTGGAAGTGTCCCAGGCCAGGCTGGATGGGGCTCTGAGCAACCTGGGATAGTGAAAGGTGTCCCTGCCGATGACAGGGGGTTGGAACAAGACACTTCCAATTCAAACCATTTTAGGATTGTAATTAAGATGCTACAGGCAGAAAAAGCCTCATTTCAGGTGATTTGGGTCTGAACAGCCAGACAGTTCTACCAAAGCACAGAAAGCAGGCACACCAACAGGGCAGGAGAAAGTTGTAAAAGGAGAGGATTGAGCTATTGTTAATTGTGTAAGCCAGTATTGTTCCAAGATAGTTTCTGTAATCACAAAGTTGTCTTCAAATGCAGCTAATAAAGCTAAGTGCTAACACATTATCATGCATTTCTGATCTGAGGAGTGCTGTATCTTTTAGGAAAAAGCATAACTGTGACAATTTTCAGTAAAATGATGAGGCTGAACCTGAGTGTTTTTTCTTTCCCTGAATCATCTTGTCCAGGGTAGGTACACTAAACATGTATAAAGGTATGTATATTTTCTTTGTTAATAGTGTCATTGTGCATCTGCATTTTTTGTTAATTTTTACTTCATAGGATATAACTGTAATCAGAATTATTTTGAAGAGCAGCACTATTATTTGCTGCCCTTGAGCACTTGTTGAAGTGTCAGATGACTGGAGGAGAAATTTTCCTATTTCAGTGTCTGAAGCCAGACCAATTTTTAAGACAGGAAACTCAGGCTATTTTTAGAAAGAGGGCACAGTATACAGAGGAGTTAAAATATTTTGTTGAAATCAGAAATGACAGCATTAAAAATCTTGTGTAGGTAAAAATTCCTGTGTAATATGGGTTAGAGGGTACAGTGGTGGTGGTAGGTTGACAGACTTGATCTTAAAGGACTTCTCCAACCCTGGCATTTCTAAAATTCAGTGTTCTGAAGTGAGGTCCTTAAGCTCAAGCCCTGAATTAAACCTGAGTGTTAAAAAACTGAGGCTAAGCAAAGCTTATGCATGTTGTTCTGTTTTGTACTGCATCAAAGTAAAGAATTCGAAAGGAGCATGTGATACAGCACAAGAGAACAACATAATTTTTGAAGCTGAGGATATTGGTCTTGGTTCAGTTTCCTCTTCCAGTTTATACTGCAAGTGTTTGTGAATAACTTGGTGGTTTGAAAGGGGGGGAGAGGAGGCAGAGAGATGAAGAGAGATTTTTTTTTTGAAAGATCAGTATTATCCTTTGTGTCCTAGGAGTGAGTTGATGTCAGAGCTGAAGGATTTCTGTCCTGGTCATACTAAATTATTGCACTTTTCATTATAATTTAGTACTTTAGAAAAAAGAATTCACAGCAACTGTTCTTATTTTCTGCCTACAGAGTTACATTTCTGCATAATAACATTTTGCAGCTTTGTAATGAGAGCATTATTGTGGTATTTACATTATGAATGCTGCCAGCAGCAGATAGAGTACAGGATGGTGAAAGAGTGCATTGGTACAAGCTGAATTCACCTGGGGTCAGCCCTATGCCTTGCTGTGTGAACCACTCTCAGTTCCCTGTGTTCGACTTCTCTCTTTTGTTTGTAACAGAGAAGAAAAAAAAAAAAAATCATTGTTCTGGATGGATGATAATAAAACCCCAAAGAACATATAGAGAAGTATCCCTGTTTGCAGTTAGAAACATCCACTTTACTGACTTCCATGAGTTTTAAATAAGGTCCTGCAAAGAAAGTGTATCTTTATGTGATTCTGCTTTGTGAGGCCTGGAAGAAGTGGTGATTCATATTTTTAATCTACTCCTTTCCATCTCAGTGTGAATGGTCTCTGCTGGTGCTCAGTGAGTCTGGACAGAGGAAAGGTTGGGTTCTGACCAGCAGGATTTCTGGCAGAAGTTGACCTGCAGAAAATAGTACAGAGGTGTAGGATCCCATGCCAAAATCAAGTGTTGTAACAGTTAATCCTCTGGCCATTCTGTCCTGTCTGTGTACAAGAGTTTCCTTTATTTTCATGTTGACATTTTCCTGTTCTTTTCTCTGTGGTCTGGCTGCCACATCTCACTTTATTGTCAAAACTTTTTTTTTCCCCCCCAAAAAACTACGTATTTCAGATAACTATTTATCCAATAGAGAATGGTAAATTGCAGTTTTGGTATTTTTTACCTATTTATTTGGCCACCTCTGCCAAGATCTTAGGCAGCTTCTGCTACAGGAGGCCTGTAAGGATGGGCATACAAGTATGTCTGTACTCCTAGAAGGAGTGAGAGAGGAAACTACCATACATAGTTCTTGTAATGCTTCTCTCTTCAGTGAAACTTTTTAATTAAGTAAAGGTCTGTTCATAAAGAAAATCTGGTCTGGGCTGCTGCCAGCTGTAGAACTTTCAGCTACAAGGGAATCAGGATTTTCCTCCCCTGTTTTTTCCTTTCCTGGTGTCACAGTTGCACAGCCTGTTAAAAATCTTTCCCAGGAAACACCTCTATTAATTCCTGATCAAACCTGAATATACTTTCTTTGGAGTGAAGGTGGCATGTCTGCAGTTTGATTTTGTGTCTTGTACCTCAAGTATTTTGGTTGGATTGAGAGTAGCATCTATACTAATAGTTTGCACAGAGTTTTAGCTCAGCTCATAATAGTAACAGTTACTGAACATCCTGGGTGACTGTACATGTAATTTGGATAATTATGCTGGGGGCTACTACCGAACACTGCCAAAGCTTTGTTGCCTGAAGTTACAGTTTATTGACATATTGTGGGGTCTTTATCTTTACAAAAATCACTATTTCTTTTCAGTAAGTATACTGGTGGCACAATGCTCTAAATGAAGGGCTCTGATATCTTTGTCAGCAGCAACATAATCTGTGTGTTTGATTAGTAGTTATTTGTAGTCCTATTTGTAGGACTAAAAGTGCTCAGTTTCTACAGGGATGATCTGATTGTAACTGATAGACATTATTATTATTTGAGTTAAGGGCTGGATGCAGATCTGAACAGGCTGAAAACACCTCTGTAAGAAACTTCTTGTTGAATTTGTGTTGCCAGTATACTTTAAATAAAAATTTTTGAACTGGTAGTTTCAGGTCAGCCTGAGTAACTCCCTATTTAAAGAGATTTAGAACAGAAAATCCAGTCATGCACCTTCCTTTTTGAGGTGGAAACATGGTAGGAGAGAGGGAATGTCTGCAGCCGTTGAAACTGCCTGCTTAATTGATTTTGACCATATAAGCTAATGAAGTTCAACTGTGACCTTTTTGAAGCTTGTTCCAAAGGTAAAGTAGTTTCTGGCATCTGAAGCAAGTCCATGAAGTTTTAAAATCCAGGATCTGTAAACTGAGATCTTCTGAAGTACAGATAAATGAGTAACATGCAGCATTTAGGAAGTGATTATGAGCTGTTTGCTTCAGTCCATGTGCAGGGCTCAGAAGGTCAGACATGGCCACAGTCTCGCCACAGTCTCTCCTGTCATTTTCGGGCTCTGGTGTGTTACGGTTGCCTGATCACATGGATTTTGGTTTCAGTTCTTTTTCCATGGCTTTGGCTTTTGAGAACAAACAAATTTCAAAAAATATCCAACAAGTTGTAAAGTTCACAAAGGCTGAGGACAGTGATTGCTTTTAGACTGGAGTAATTGAAAGGACTGGGATTGTTTAATCTAAATATAGTGTGTCCAAGTTTTGGGTAATGGAAAGAGCAGAACTTGGTGCTGGTCGTTGGATAAAAGAGCCACAAAGAAAATAGAGGCACTTAGGGTCATAACAGCCCTCAGTAACTTCCTTGCTTAGACCAGCTGTTGCTAAACTGCTCAGAATTTAGAGGCAGACAAAACCAAAAGTGGAGAAATGGTGCTCTTGTTTAAGCAAAGACCAGGAGTTAGTTTGATAAATAAAGGAAGAGAGATTCCTTTCTACTGAAGGTGCTGAGCCTTTGATTGCCAGCTGTGGCTCTAAATTTAAGCTGATGTTTCTCTTGTTTCTGTGCGTTTCCACAGTAAGAAGTTTTTCCTAAAATCTTTTCATTCAGTAAATGTAGGCTCCCTTTGTTTAAAGAGTGCCTGAGGATAGAGTAAACATTTCAAGGACTTAATTTCAAAATGTATATGGCTGTTAAGCAATCAAATACGGGTGGTGCTGAAAGAAGTGTGTCTCCTTTGTTTCACAGTACTGAGAATTTTCCTAGGGGCTCATAGATGGCCATGTAAATAATGTGGTAAGATTCTCAAAATCAGAAACTGCTCAATAGTTGAGAAAATTTATTTATCTTGGACTCATGCCTAAAAATGTTTTTGAAAGTGGAGTGAAATGCCAGAATGAAGTACTTTCTGTGTAGCTGTGGATTGGTAGAAACTCAGGCTGCTGATGTAGAAATATTAAAAGGCAAAGGAGACCTGAGGCAAAGTGTGCTGAAGTCATAAACAATAGTGTTACATAATACACATAAATGCAGAGAACATGCAGTTGTTCAAGGAACTGTGGATGTGGAGGCCTGAAACCCTGGTGAATGTGGCAGGATTTAATTAAACTCTTCAGACTCTGCAAATAAACTGCTCAACACAAGTTTGGTGCTGCAGTCCCAACACTTGTGGCTGGTTTTGGTTTGGATCTCACAGGGATCACCTCAAGGTCAATGGGAGACTGAAATACTCAGTGAGAACCTGCAGAATAAGACTTTGGGGGGGGGTCCCTCTCCACTGTCTCCTGCATGTCCTTGGCTACTTGTTGCTCATGCAGTAGGAAAGGTGTGCTCTTAACTTAGTTACTCTTTTGGTGCAACTGTTTAAATATACATGAAAATACAAAGAGGCGAGATTTGCCCATCTTTTTTCACAAAATTTGCCTCTTTTGTCACTGTTACTCTAATTCAAATTAAAATATGATTAAAGAATGCATTAATTTGGTGAGGTGGACTTAATACTTGCAGGAGTTTGGATGTGTGATGTTTGTTTACAATACGAATAATGTACGTTTTTTAAGACATCTCACTTTGGTATTTTTTCTGTGCGAGAATCTTAAAATTTCTTGAGTACAATTAAACATAATACACTTCTGCTCCAGAGAAAAGCACAACAGAGATAATGTGATACATCTCCTGTTATAGCTCTGGCTTCTCTCATTATAGTACAGATTAACACAAGCGATAAAAAAGTTAATTTTCTGGTGGAATATAGACTTGTTCTTACTTTCATTTTACAGTAAACCAAACATCGATGTGTTCCTTTACAATGCTCAGTTCTGTTCCTTGCTGGAATGTGTCACCAGCAGAGGTTGACATCATTACTGAGTTTCTGAAAGTCAGAGGCACGAGTTGAACAGTTCAGTGGAGGAAAAGTACCTCATCTCTATGGCACTGAGGGGTGCTGCTATAATCCAAAATGCACCACGGTGTCATGGGCAGTGTTTGGGTTGTGTTGGTCAGTGTCATGTTTGGGTAGTGCTGGTTAGCTTCGCAGTGAAGCAAGGGGTTACAGTTGGAAACATCCTCTATCCTTGCTTTCTAAGTCTGACAACAGAAATAAGAATGTGTTTTTTGTTGGGTTTGGTTTTTTTTTCCTTTTTTTTTTTGTTCGTTTGGGGTTTTGGTTTTGTTTGGTTTTTTATGTATTTCTGCATAGGGTTGCCTCGTTCAGCAAGGACTCAGCTGACTGATTTAACCAAGGCCCCATTAAAATTGATTTCACTCTGCTCTGGGTCACCTGGTGACTCGAGTTTAAGGCATTCAGGAGAACCACAGAAGAAGTATTTTTGTGTGTGCTTTCAGCATGCCTCTTGCTGGGCTCTGCAGCCAGCCAGCCAGCCATGGTGTGTGCATGGCCAGGTACGTTGGGCAGGGACAGGGAACCCTGTTGGTAGTGGCAGGAAACCTACTTTTGTCAGTCAAAATGAAAATACAGGTCTCCAGAGACAACAGGGAGGTAAAAGCAGCATCACATTCATTGAAAAGCATCCATCCTCTGCTTGTTTCCTGCTTAAAAGCATGCAAGTGTTAAGATCCTTTCTCTTGTTTTCGCCTGTGTATTTTGCTAATTCAGGTTCAAATTTTTTTTTTTCCTATCTTCTCCTATATTTCTTTACCTTTAGAAATTCCATCAAAAATCAAACACAAAAAGAAACAAAGGGAGAAGAAAAATATCCCATCTTCTCACAGCTTTCTTCAATTTCTGGAAGAAAATGTGCCTATGTAATGAGTTTCCTTAAAGTGAAGGGAACTTTTATTTCTGTAGTATTTATTTGCAGTGGGTGAGAAGTGGATTACAGAGCAGTCTTTGGCTACAAGTGTCCAGAATGGGAAAAAAGGAACAGAATAAAAGCAACTTAAATTCATAGAAATCACTGAGTTTTAGATTTCATTCTTAACTAGGATCCACTAAACAGAGAATTTGTCCCTTTTTTAATTTGGTTGAGGCATGAGGTTGTTGTGCTGGTGTTTTTACTTATGCCTCAGTAAGGCAGTGAAATTATTCAGGCTGGAATAAGCATTGTCCACAACTGTACAGCACCAGCTCTCACAGTGCAGTTCACTTACCTTAGGAAATATGGAATTTGGATAATCAATAGATATTTGCAGCTCTGGTTTCCTTCATGATACTGGTTGCAGAGACAATGTTTGAAATATTTCAGTATTGGGGATTTTAAATATCAATTTTGCTGTAGATGTTGAATCTCTGTCTAAAGATTTGGGGTTTTAAGTACATTAAGATAGTAGCTATTATAAGATTTAGTGTGAGATGTTCAACAGTCAAAATCATCTTTTGATTTGTGTTCAGATAATAAGAGAAATCTCCTTTGTGCAAAAGAGCAAACATTAAGGCTAAATACAATTGACCAGATTATGACTGAAATCTCAGCTTCTGGTGTCTTGGAAATCTTGGATTAACAGGTGACCAGCAGGCACCAGTGCACCTCAGAGCAGCCTTCACTTGCCTCAGAAATGGGCAATGTCATTGGAATCACTCCTTTAATTTCTGTAATTGTGCTGTAGGGCTGTGTAGGTCGGGTAGCACTCAGGATTTGTCCCATATTCCCCTTGGTTGTCAGTGATCCCTTTCTGTGGCTCAGGCTTTTTTTGGCTCTGGCGTGGCAGGGGATACAGCAGTGCCCCTGCAGAGCCTGGTGCCTTCCCTGGCAGGCCTGGCTGCTGGAAACAGTCATGGGGATGGCACTGCTGTGTTATTCCTCTGTCTTATGTGAACTGCAGATTGTGTCTGCTCAGAATTCTCCTGACAAAATGAGTAAGTTCACTGAAGTGGAATTGTTGCCAAGAAAGATTCAGCTAGCTGAGGCTCCTGCTAGATGGATTTGGGGTTAAGAAAAAAAAAAAAAAAGTCCTTTGACATTCCAATTTTTATACTTCCTCTTTTTTCCATTCTGCTGCTGAAATGCTGCTTTCACTTGGATGGAGAGGGTGAAAATCTAATGGAAGCATTTCAGAAGGGTGGAAAGCAAAACTGCTCTCCCCAGCCACTCTGTCCTGCTGTACGTACTCAGTCTGTGCACGCTCTTCCCTCCAGATTTTCAGCTCCTTTTGTGGCAAGGAAAATGTTTATGCTGTAAAATGCTGCCAGGTCAGGAAAACTGTTTCCCTTGCTGCTCCCCCATGACTGTGCAGCCCTTGTTGTAGGGGCTGGGATGGCAGCCAGGACTGAGGAATTCAGAGGGGCTTTGCAGCAGTGGCCTGGCAAAGGAGCTCTCTGAGATGCCTTTGTTGGCTGCCATCAATGTGCCACTGTTTGCAAGGATAATTGCCCAGTCAATACTAACTGGTGGAATAATTATATAAAGCTCATGTCCACTGTAAACAGGAAACAATCTGCTTTATCTTTCCTAGTCATGACATTCCCTTCTGTCAGCCTGCTAGGACTGGCTGGTAATTATTTGCTGGCAGAGAATGTGGGGTGACAAATTAACATGAGGGGCATGGCATCAAAACCTAATATCCCTTATTATTCAGGTGAAAACTCTAGTTTTAGGGCCTAATTGAAAGTAGGGAAAATTGGTTTTTTCCAGCCTGTGTAAGAGCAGGCTTTGGGGTGACCAAATTGCAGCCTCCCAGTACCTGGAGGGAGCCTATGAGAAAGATGGGATGTTTTACCAGAGCATGAAGTGGCACAACAAGGGTGAGGGGATTCCAGCTGAGAGAAAGTAGGTTTAGGTTAGATATATGGAAGGAATTCTTTACTCAGAGGGTGGTGAGACACTGGACCAGGTTACCCAGAGAATTTGAGGCTGTCCCATCCATGAAAGTGCTGAAGGTCAGAGTTGGATGGAGCTCTGAGCAACCTGGTGTAGTGAAAGGTATCCCTATACAAGGCAGGGGGGTTGGAACTGGGTCATCTTTATGGTTCCCTTCCAACCCAGGCTATTCCATGATTTTATGATTACTCCAAAGTAGATAATGTCCTATATCTACAGCTGTTCAGCTGATTTTTCTAACTTGGAAACAAATAGTTCCAAAAGTTCATACTTTAAAAAGGCTTTTCTCAGTTCTTATGGTAATTCTGTAACTGTGAAAAGGTAAAGCGTAATTTTTTTACACTCAGTAGTAATACAGCTCACTATTAAAAAATCTTAGTATTACTGTAGCAAATTCTAGATTATTTGGTTTAATAAACATTTTAAACAGTTATAGTTGAAAAGTGTCTCATCCTTAGTGAAAAATCATGGTTTTATTTTCTTCTGTTTTAACCCTTGAAGTTGAGGAACAGTTTTCTTTTGCATTCTCATGTTGGATGTCAGTGCCTCACAGCTTGAGTGGGACTATTTCCTTCAGTGTCACTGTTTGTACTGGTGAACACATCAGCCTGTGACTCATAATAATAACTGACTCAACAGATACTGTGTGTAAACTGGTTAAATACTGGTGAACAATTGGACCGGAAAATCAGAAGAGTCTCCCTTTTTGTTTCCAAGTCATGAGTAGCACAGAGCCATGTGAGTTCATGCTGTACAATCCTTTATTTCCCTCGTGTTAGGAGCTGAGAGGATGCAGGGAGCTGCCTGGGCTCCTTTCCTGCTGCTCCAGAACATCTCTTCTGTTTCCATGGCTTGCCAACTTCCAGGTGTCCATGCTGGAAGTACAAGTGGCACATCAGGTACTGAATAACATCATCTCACCCCTGGGCTCTCTAGCCTTGAGCAGCAGACCCTTGCACATCCTGGTTTAGGTTCTTGTAATATGCACGAGTTCCCTGACACTCTCTTTATCCAGCTCTCCTACTCCAGCTTTTGTGGTAGGTGGAGCTGAGCCAGTGGTAAAGTGTCAGGAACATTCCCTGTGTAGCCCAAAGGGACCATTTAATTTGCCTGCATTTCCTACTCAGGTTAATGGAAAAGGTATGTCAAAATTAGCTGCAAAAAATTTTCCTGCCCTTCTGTTTTTCTCCCTTTGTTCTTCTAACTCTCTTCTCACGGAGCATAACATCAAATGAGTTTAAAGGTTTTCTGTGTTCAGTGGGCTGAAGTCTGTGCTGAGTGATGTTATGTTGTGTTTACTCTTTTGCCAATGTTCTTTAATTTTCTACAGTTTGCTAGTAAGCTTTCGTGTAGTTTTTTTTACCTCTTGAGAATATTTGGGCATGATTTTCTCCTTTGCACCTACCCAGAGCAAAACACCCTTGGTTTAGCCCTGAGTTTGAGTGACCCGGGTGTGACCCAGTCACAGACTGCTCGACTGATTTACATATTCTGAGCTACATGGGAAACTTAACAGCAGCATGGTAATGAGAGGAAAAAAAAAATCAGTCACATTGACATTAATGTTACTGAAGAAACATAAACCCTTCAGATAAAGATTTGTACAGGAAGGGAAACTGCTTACATATTCAGGAAAAGTTACAAGAATCCTGCAAAAGCTAAGATGAAGTTCTTGGGACACTGAATATTGAAGAAATGATCCATCCTCTGGGCATTTGAGGTGTTCTGCCTTAAGAGGATTAAGCTGCTTCTTTCTTTACAAGTTTTGCTACACTGGACTCATTTATGTAGCACCTCCATGTAAAATATGTGTTTTAAATTTTTGTGAGCAGGGAAGTGCAATTTAAGCTATGGATTTTTTTAAAATAAATTGATAGGGCTGTTACCTCCCATAAAATTTCTGAAAAATTTGGCAGCCAGTGTTTTCATTTGGGGAAGTTTCTTTCAGAAGACAAAGTAAGATTACTTCAACCAGCATAAATGATACAAGTAGACTTTACTATTTAAGAGGAACTGGAAAAGAGGGCTATTTAAAAGGAAGATGTGATGGTTTTTGTCTAATTTTTTTGCCTTTTCCGTTTCTTCGTGTAAGCCATGTTGGGTTTGCCTTCCAAAAGCCACGCTTGTTTTTCCTGTTATATAACCCTTTCTAAAGTTTTGTTTAGTGTTGTGACACTTGCATCAAGCTTTTCCTGCCCCATATGTGCATTAATTGAAGTGAAATGAAAGCAAAACTGTCACATATTTCTGGTCTTCTTGGAAAGCTTCCCCTCAGACTGATTTTGACAATCCCATTTCCATGTTTTTCTACTTATTAGTATTAGCCTTTTTACCTCAGTTGGGTTCCTAGCTGCAATCATGTCCCATCTAGATATTATCTCAGAAATTCCCTTAATCTAAATGCTTAAAGAAATATCCCACTAGTAAATAGACCAATTTATTTCTTTTTAAATTTAACTGGGTCCTGTTTGAGGATATGTTTCTACTGCAAGCACATGGAACCTCCACCTGCTCCCTGCTTGCATTGAGATTATTTAGGATAGCACTATCAGAGGCTCAGTTTAAAACCTGACTTACATTTAAATCTGATGTTTCAGTTTTTCAAGTTAGGTTTAGGATTAGGGCTTTGTCCTGCTTTTGCAGGACACGGGAATGTTTAGTAAAAGCTGCACAGCTGCATAGATCTTTTGTTTTTCTCTGCATTGTTTTCTTCTCTTCCTCACTGTGCAAAGAGAAAACAAGAAAGGGATAGCAAACTAATGGCTGGCCAACTGCACATCACCTTTCCTGTAGCTCAGGTCTGGCCTGTTTCAATAACCAATCAATAACTAATTTATGCTTTATGTCCCCTGCTATTCTTGAGGGATTTAGGAGCTGGCATTGTGCTTCCAGGCCTCTTAGTGTCAGCGTGCCCTCCCCTGGAGCCTCTCCTTGCCCCTGCCTGCTGGTCTGCCAGATCCCCAGTATCTCCAGGTGAGTGACTCCTCTGGCACTTCAGAGTGCTCAGACTCTGCTGGGACAGGTTAGAAAGAGATGGATCATTTTCATGCCTTGAGCTGTGTGGAGATTTAGCTGTGTTTAAGGAAACAAAAGTAACAATCAAAAAGTTTGAAAGATTAAACCACTTTCCTTAATATTATTCTTACCTAATATTTTCTTAGACACATTTTTATACTCAAGGCTCTAAAATAATTAGCAGAAAAACTGTGAAACATTTCTTACTCGTTTTCAAGGAATTAAGTAGCTATTGGTAATTTATCCTCCTACACACATCCCATGCAATGGCTTGGGTGTTGGCTGAGGAGCCACACTTGTGGCACAAGTGACAAGGCACAGCTACCAGGATGGGTTGGGATGCACTGGCTCCTGTTGCTATTAGCCCCTCCCAGCTGGGAACGAAATGTGAGTTAGACTCTTACAGTTAGGAAGTCCCCAACTTAGCAGGCATACAAATGTCTCTGCTTATCCTTTCTGTTTTTCTCACAGCTATTCATAGTGTGGTTGTCACTGCAAGAACAGAAGAACTTTTCAAAGTAGCAGTTTTCCGTTTTAGAAATGAGCTGCAGTGTTTATCAGATTCTTCAGAGCTGGAAGAACAGCTTAATGGAAATAAAGTTTCTCTGTCACTGACTTAACAACAGAAAAAAAGAACCTGGACTTTCTGCACTGTTACAGTCTGTTGTTTTTTTTTTTTTTTTTTTTTGTGATAGGAAGTTATTTTTGGACTACAAGTTTGGGCAAGCTGAACTAAAACTCGCTTTTCCTTTTATTCAGTTTTGTATTTTACTTTGAGGTCTACTGAAGCTATCAAAATGTCAGCTGTTACAATTGAACTGGATAAGATTTCATCGGATGAGATGGAGAGCAAAAGGGATTCCAAGCCATATTTTAAGCAAGGCAAATCCAGTCAATCAAGTGTTGATTATCATGGTTTTCAACTGCACTGCTCACGTTCTGCACCAGCTGGTAAGCATGCATTTATGTGACTTATTTCCTCAAGTCTGTGTCTGTTTCCTCATGTAACATGTGGCAATTAAACTGTAAGACCCAACAAGGAAAGCATAGGAATTGTTGCTGTCATGCGAGCATTATAGGAATTAATTTTTAGTTCAGATAAAGGGTAGGAACAAATGATTGTTTAGAAAGAATCTGTGTCACCTGAACCCTCTAGCACATGGCAGGGGTGGTCCAGGAACCTTGGCATTGCAGGAAGATGAGCTTTCCATAGGATATGATAAAGTTTTTGTGTAAGTTAGAGCAGCCTGAGCTGCTGCTCTGAGAGGAGACTTGGCAAAGTGTGTCTGTAAGCTGTGCTCTCTAGTGCCCATCACTGTGGCTCCTTGACAGTTTTTTTCTGGGTTTTTTGTCATGTGTAAAGAGGGAAATGCATATTGCTTGTTTTTGTATTGGGCAGGTGTTATATATAGGTAGAATAGGTCCATAAAAATGTCAGTTTTTGTGAGCATTGTGAAATTTAAATTTTTCCAAAAACTCATAGTCAGATGTCAAATACAGACTGTAGCTGCCTTAGATTGTCTGATATAACCAAGGGGACACATCTGCAGTTAATTAATGGAATCTCAGTTAATACCTACAAGTCTTTTAAAGTATTGGATAGTTCTTCATGGAGGAAACCCCTTCTGGGAATGGCTACTCTGATTTCTTTTGGACTATGAAGTTATTATGACTTTCACAACTCCCAAAGAATAATTTTATTTTCATCATTTTTTCACTTGCCCAGAACAAAACACAGACTTGGAAGGGGAGAAATATCTCAATGTAATTGACACTCTATATCCTGTAACAGGACAACTGAAGTGCAGTGCAAGCCTGCACCTTTCAGACTGGCTGAAGTAGGTGAATGTATGCATCAAATAAAATAATATTTTCAACTTTGTAACAAATGTTTGCTACGTTTTCTAGTTATAAATTTGGTTTTTATGCATTAAAATGGTCGGGATCTTTCCTTTGCAAGAAAAGCAGATGGCTTGTGCTTTCCCTAATAGAAATTTTCTAATTTATCTTTCTCCACAGCCTTCAGTAACTTTTGTAAAACAGAATTTTCGTAGTCCATGCACTTCTGAAATTTTCTCTTGTGTGTCAGCAGGGTTTGTAAGGTCAGGAATTAGGTTTCTGTCTGTTCCCCTGAGATCCTATTATTATTATTAAATTTTTAAATACCTCTTCTACCCTATAGAAGTGTCACTAAAGAACCTGTACATGTGCTAGGTGATTTGCTGAGCTATTTTCCTTAAATGACAAACTAACCTTTTTAGCCTAAATTGTTGATAAAGAATTAAGTGAACTTCCAGTACAAGCAATATATTGTTGCTCAGAATTGTGCACAGAGGAGTTAATAAAAAAAACACACCTCCTTGTTTGATTCTTCCATTCAGAAAAAAAAAATGCTTTCTTTTAAAAAGTATTTTGTCTTGTGAGTATTTGTTGCAAACACTATTTAATATTCCTGAAGCAGAAACAGTGCTAACAAACATCTCTGACAAATGTTTTGTCAGAGTTTGGAGATTTTCTTGGTTTATATTTTTGCATCATGAGCAGAATCAAATAAATGCTGATGCATTTTCTTAGTGTTTTGGAGTGTTATGAATGATCACTTAAAGGAAATGCCATCTCATTTTTTTGCCTTCTGAAGTTTTCCTTGATATATTTATTTTACCAGTCTTTAGGCAAGCCCTTTGTAGTTTCTAGCATTGTGCTGTGTTGGTTGAAGTCTGAATGGAGAAGTGTAAACAAGTCCTATTTGGCTTCCACATGTCTTGTCCTAAAATGAGCCGCTACTTGCTCAGCCATGGTATTGATAAAAGATAAGGAACTCTTGGTTATACTACAATGATGGACCCTGTTTCCTTGAGTAGACTCTTTACCAACAATGTCAGGCAGAAAAAAATTTCAAGCTATGGTAATTGACAGAAGTTTTTCTCTTAGAATTTAGGTTTGGGTTGGTTTGGTTGGCTGTGGTTTTTTTTCAAATGGCAATATGAAAACATCCAGGGAAATCAATGTCATACATCTGGGTGCTGCCCTGAGGTTAGCATTCTCTGCCCCAGGGAACTGCACTTCCATAGCTGCAGCCTTGGCAATCTTTAATGTCAACCAACTTTAGATTTTAAACTGGTTTTTCTGAAAAGAATTTTTGAAGGATTCACATAAAATTGTTTGTATCACCAGCAAATTGTAGGAAGAGGTATGTCAGCTATGAAAACATTAAATACTCAATTTTAACCTACAGAAAAGCAGTAACAGAGAACACTTCCTTGTTCTTCTGTTCCATTTGCTGTTCACAATATTCTTTTTTTGAGATGCTTATAGTTGAAAATTTATTATGCAGTGCTTGTCATATAATACTTTCGGTATATAAAGCAGAGGATTCAATATAGAGAGGTTTCACTTAAGAAAAGCTTTCCACCTAGTACTGATGTGCTGCTACTTTTAAACATAAGACCTACAAAAAGTGAATACTGACAAAATACAGTGGTATTGAAATACACTCTGATGTTCAAGAAATGTTGCTGGGACAGAAAAATATTAACCATATTTTTATTTTGTTTTATTTTCAATTCTGATGCAAGTACCAATCCTGAGGTCTATTTTTTTTGGGATCTGCACATACATCAAAATACACTGCAGATTAGTAAGAAAAGAAGAAAAAGAACAAAAATTCTTTTGATAAGTTCTCTTGTTAAGTTCTGATTACAGAATATTTTTTTCCATGTAGAGCCTTATTGAAATCTTTAGGGGTTTATCACTTGCAGAAAAATATTGAGATCTTAGTTTAAGAAATGCATAACCAAGATCAGCTGATGAATGCCCCAGGAACAGATCAGACTTCCATGGTGCTCAGATTACCTGGACTCTGGGTGAAAGCTTGAATGGAGCAGTGACACTTTAGACATGGCAGATAATGTGGGATTGGTAGGGACTGACATTTTAGAGATGTCAAGCAATCTTTAAAAAATCAAGCTTATCTTGATTTTTAAGGTAATTACTCTGCAAAGAAAAAAATTTAGTACAATATACAGCATGAATGCAAGTGTCACAGCCACAGCAGTTTGTGTGCAATGGAAAACAGGCTGTTCCTAGTACAGAAATATAGAACCATTTATCTGTTGTACTGGCGACAGTAAAATTTCCTCCATGACCTGGTCTATTTGCTCTTTGGACTTCTCAAGGCCAGCAAAGCTTATCTGAATATTGCAGATGTAAATATTTGTGCAGATTTAAACCCTATTATCCGTGATATTTGCTTTTCCATTTAATCTCTTGTTAGTCTGGAAGAGACTGAAAACACTTGACCTACAATCTTCATTGGCTAAGTCAGAGCACAGCACTCAAGCTGCCCTGAAACTAGAAATGCATGAAATCACATGGGTCTGATTCTGTGACTTTTAGTAGAATGGTACAAGGCTAGAAAATCATCTACTGGTTTTGCCTTTAATGTGGTTCTTTCACTGATGAGTTTTTTGGGGCATCTTCTGTGGTGAATGCAAGTGAAGAGAAAGGGGGAGGAAGAGAATATTAGTTCATACATGGATGGAGTCTTTTTGCTACTAAGCCTAAAGATGTACCATGAGCTCCATCTGGAAGATCTGTCACTCTTTGGCACTATCCTCTGAACTAGAATTTCATTAATAATACACAAAATGAGCCTATATCTAAAGAATAATTCAGAGTTAGCAGAGAGGCCTAACACACTGAGGCATTCACCTCTGCCCCGGGAGTCATAACTTCTGTCCTTACACAGCGTGGATAAATGGAAACTGAACTGAGCACAAAAATTTACCTTTTCCCAGAGGCATAATTTCTCTTCTGTGCATTTCTTTCATTTAATGGGCTATTTACCTTCAGTGGAGAATGGAGCTGTTCAGCAGACTCCAAGAAAAGACACTAATGATTTGTAATAGTGGATTTTGTTTCCTGAACTATCTCAGTAGCAATAGAAGTATGTCTATGTAAAGAATATGCTGACCTCACAGATCAAACTTTCCTTGATTTGAAATGTGAGGTCAATACTTGTAAAACAGATGAGAGCAGACTTGGTAACAGCGAAAAATGGAAGCAAGAGTGAAGTCTGAGCCCTCTTCCTGTAGCACCGTGTGTTGTACACTTGCAAAGCTTGAACACGACAATGAAATACTTATCTGTTAGAAGCGGATCTGAATGCTTAAGTCCTTATTACTTGAATAATGAGCATAAATTGATAAGCAGGTTTCCAGTATATTAGAAGATGCAAAATGACTCAGTGTAGATGGGGAGGCCACTGAGGAATTTCAGGTTTCTTACAAGTTAAGTCTTCAGTTATGTGTCTATGTGCAATTGTTAACAACATGTTTTAAAAAGCCAAGTCTGAAGCCTGTGGGCATTATAAGTAGAATGGACTGATGGCCATGAATCAATAACTTTGGTAAGTAAAGGATGATCTTCTGGTGATGTACATGAAGTTGTACTTCATGTTTGAACACTGAATTAACTGTAAATTCTGATGGCTGTGTCTAGACAATATACAGTCAGGAAACAGATGATGTCATTTAGCCCATTGTATATAAGTTACTGCTTGCAGTGTTAGAAACCCCAAATAAGGGTTGTTTCATTATTACACCACCAAAAAATGTACAGAAACTCTGGCAGACTTTATAAACTCTTGTGATATTTGTATCAGCATTGTAATATTATCTACATTAATCTAATTTAAAAACCCAAAACAATAAACAAAGAAAAAATTATTTTTATTTTTCTTCCTGAAAACACAAGTTTAGTAAAATTTAGAAAGGACATTGGGGGGAGAGAGAGAATTATATGGAGTTATCTGTGCAGGCAGCTGAATGCTATAAATAGAAAGTTCTTAGTGGTTCTGGAAGACACAAGTGTCTTTTTCCAAAAGCATGTAGTGAGAAAGGATTTGGCTGCTTATTAAATTCAGTCCTAAAGTGTGCTGTTTTGCTGGTAAAATAAATTGGGAATGATATCTTGAGGAATTATGTATCTATCAATGCAAAAATATTGGTAATCATTTAGATCTCTCATTTTTGTGCTCCTGCCTTTGGGGGGGGGGAAGAGGGGGAGGGCATGTTGAAGTCACTCAGATCCAGTGACATCAACCTCCTGTGGCATACAATTATGTCAAAACTATCTGGCTCCGTAGTTTTTGGAATCAAGTAGCCTCAGCCTTCTGTTCTGAAGATTTTACTATTTAGGGTTATTATTTCTAAAATGAAAATATTCTTTTGTGTATGAAAATAAGATAGCCACCACTTCAAAATAGCACCCTAAATTACATTATGTATCATAAATCTTTGAAGTAAGCAATAGTCCTCCTTATTCTGCTGCTGTACTTTTGTGTTGTAATGCAATGGGCTTTCTGTAAACTTAGATTGTAGTCAGATGCCAATATTAATTATTTTAAGGTGTTGTTAACAAAAAAGGTAATAAATTGTTTAACAAATTTGATTCAAAGGATCACAATGATGAATGTTGAAGATGAACTGTTTGTCCTACCCGAGTACTCAAATACATGCTAATTTCTACAGTGCCTTCTTGAATATCTTGAAAAAACTTTTTTTCTGGTGCTGCCTCATAGAAAATAAATTGTCTTGTTAGCAAAGTCTTCTTCTGGTAGGTACATGAACTGTTCTTTTCCTTAATTTGTTTTTCTCACATTCTTTTCCTGATCTAATAAGGAATAAAAGGCCAGTCACGTTGGGATGGCACTGAGACTGTGAATAAGAGGTCAAAGCTGATTTTTGCTTTCCATACCTAGGCATTGAGAAATAACTAAATATCAGAAATTAATGAAATCACTAAAATAACTTGAGTCAGTCCACATGTAAGCTTTTTCTCATCTTATTTTCATACACCTTTGCCTTTTATATTCTAAAGGTTTTGAAATTATCCAAGGAAAACATCCTTGTAGAAGTATTAGTTCACTCAGTCTTTCCTTCACCCAAAAAACATGGTGCTGAACCTGAATAAGGTAACGAATGAATTATTTAACTGAACCACAATCAAAATCTCATATTGCCGTACTCTGGGCTCCTACTGCCTGATGCTCTTTTGTCCAAGGATGAGATGTACAAGGTCAAGAAGCTTTCTCTTCCAGGAACCTGGCTAAGGCAAGCTCTGGTAGTGTGGTTTCAAAGAGAAAAATACTAATGAATAGAGCTTCGTGCCCTGTCAGCTTTGAAAAGGAAAAATGCTTTTTTTTTTTTTTAATTCAATGTCACTTTGACAGAATAAAGACTGGATTTAACAAAGTCAGTCTTTCAGAAAGGCACTTTCTGAAGTATATCAGTCAAAGTACAATTATATTGACCTGGGTGTTTCTTAGAAATGTTTGTCTTGAAAAATCAATGAACTCTGGAAGTTTTTTCCCATAAAATAAAAACAATGGAAATAGAATATGAATTTGCTGGGATGGTTTGGTTTCCAGCTCTTTGAGACTCTATAGAACACCTAGTATGAGTTGCCAGTTGTTGCTGCTCACTTCAGTTGACTAAATGTTCTGTCAAAACTAGACAGAAATTGGAGTAATTCAGGAATAAGGAACTCGGTGTCTGTATGTATATGCACCCTTTTTATTTTTCTTTATAAAAACCCAAGGAGAACATAAATCTTCTCAATTCATAGATAATCAAAATAAGTTGAATGAAGTTCATTGAATGAAGTTTATTCCAAATGTTGACATCTTATTCTTCTTGAGAGTGATTTTGCATTGTACTCGTAACTAATTTAACTAGATGATGTAACAAATGCTCAGGGGGTTTAATCTTTTTTCTTCGTTTCTGGAAGAACGCAGTTTCATAGTTTTCACATAGGATATGACTTCTTTATTTACCTCAGGAAGGAAATTGTGAGGGCCACAAATAGTTTTTCTTAATTTATTTATAGACATCTTGTCATCCTCAAAATTCACAGAGTTTAGTACAATACATTTTTGGCAAGTTCCTTTTCTGTTAATAGTATTTGTTACAGTAGAATTAAATGTGATGCCTATTACTTTTATTTTTATAAACTTTTGTTTTCTGCTATTCTAATTTTGATTTCCATATGCTTTCCTTCTGAACTCCTTTGCTTTGCTAGGAAAAGCAAAGGACAGATAAGGGGGCGGTCTGGGAGGGAACTGTTACATTTTTCTACCCTTCATAACCCAAAGGAATTCCTATCCAGACTCAGGTCAAAATCAGTTTTTTGATATCTGTTGTGGCAACAATCAGTATTCACTATTACAGAGGAAAAGAAAACAGGAAAGCATGTTGGTCAGGTTTCCAGGTTTCTATCTTCAAAGACATCCTACCACTTGATCCAACTTAGCAGCACTGAAGCGCTGCAAGAGTTACGGCTCTCAGCTTGGGGAAAATCAGTTACACAAAATGCAGAGTTCGGTCACTTGAGGTAGATGCTCCCACACCACTGCCTTCACCTAGTTCCAGCCTGGGCTAAAGGGTGCAAAATGAGTCTGGGGGGGAAAAAAGACTCTCTAGAACGGATCATCTTATGATTATCTCTGAAAACCCTAATAAATAATACTAGGAATTTGACTTATAATCTTGTTTTCCCATTTTGTCACCAATGTTGATTCCTTTCTTTCTGTATATCTCATATTTCTCAAAGTTTAACAAGGTCTGTTACTCTCATTTTTCTTCACAACAAGAAAATAGTCTCCTCTTCCTTTTGTTTTGCTCATTATAAAGCACTTGAAACAATCTTCCTCTCTGCTCAAATTCCAAAATTTTTCCTGGCCTTTGCACAAAAGTAACTTTCCTTATTTGCCAATCAGCATTTTTGGTTTGATCTCATTTGGGACTTTTCACTTCACATTACATGGTGGATGTTTTTTGGTTTTGTTTTGGGGTTTGTTTGTGGTTTTGTTTGGTTGTTTTGGTTTTTCTTCATCAGTTTTCTCAATCCTTTCCACTTTTGAAGTAGTATTTGTAAGTATCATATATTTTAAACATGCATCTTTGGTTTCGTCCCTAAAACCAGTAGTTTAACTTTCAGTTGCTTTCAGTACTTTAACATTTATTTCACCACTTTTTTAATACTCTGACTTGTTTCTCATTTTGAGACTGCAACTTTTTCCTGTGATGCCAAGTGGACGAGTTTCCACAGAAACCAGAAGGGTTTGTGCTAACTTGAGCTAGAAAACAACGGGACCTTAAGTTTTGACTTCCTTGTTTACTCTTCAGCCTTTCCCATTTGTCCCCTTTCATGCTGTTTCAAGGCTACCAATAAGCTCTATGTTTGTTACTATTTTCACATTTAAAAGAGGAAGAACATAATTGTGGAGACACTGTATTCAGTTTGCAACCATCCGTCAACATTTGTCATTTTGCAATTCCTTTTAGACAATCTTGATATCTTAAAGGTTTAGTTCTTGTACTTCTTGCAGTAGGTACTGATATATTACAAGATGCCTTCTCACTGCATGCTCTTTGGCATGATTTTGGGTACTAGAATTAGAGGAAGAGTAATTGGCAGTGTTCGGGATGGTATACAGTCCTAGGATTACTTGTAACTAATCAAAAAATCAGACATGACCAGTATTGAGACTGGAGTTTCCAGTATTTCCTTAACACAGAAATCATAGTCTTACAGTTGCACTACAGATGAAGTTATAGAGGTGGTCTCTGTCTCTGCTTTATTTAGAAGTAAGACTTGGAGCGAAAGTTAACTTTTTAATATCTTCTTTTTCTTATTGTTGTGGTTTAACCTCTGCAGGCAACTAAGTACCATGCAGCCATTGGCTCACTCCCCTACCAGTGGGATGGGGGAGAAAATCCAGAGGATAAAAATGAGAAAATTCAAGGGATGAGATAAAGACAATTCAATAGGTAAAGCAAAAGCGGTGAACACAAGAAAAGCAAAAAAAGGAATTAATTCTCTGCTTCCCATGGGCAGTGGTCAGCCATCTCTTGGAAAGCAGGGCTGCATCAAATGTAATCATCACTCCAAATTTTCTCCATTTCTTCTTCTCCCTGCTTTATACCTTGAGCATGACATCATGTGGTGTGGGATATTTCTGGGTCATTTGGGGTGAGCAGTCCTCGCTGTGTGCCTTCCCAGCTCCTTCTGTGCCCCAGCCTACTCTGCTGGGGCAGAGGGAGCAGCAGAAAAGTCATTTACACTGTGTGAGCACTGCTCAGCAATAATGAAAACATCTCCACATCATCAACCCTGCTTTCAGAGCAAATCCAAACGCACTTAGAAAACGGTATTGAATTTAATCAGGAAGAATGCAGAATTTTGCCCTGGCTGAACTTGGTACTCCATGTGGAATTTTTAGGACAAGCTGGAGAGTGGTGGAAAAGCTACTGTCTATTGATGACAGGAAGCCCATCTCCAACACTGAAAACATGATCCAACAGTTTCTATGAAGATATGATCCTGGGATGTGCATGTCACTGACTGATAGACTCTAGAACCAATCTCTAAAAACAAATTAGCATTGCGTTACTTAGATAATAAAATATATTCACATAATTTTTTGTTTGCTTTTTTAGGTATTCGAAGCCCTCTTTTATTTACTTTACCAGAAATTACTGTGTTAACATGGTGGTTCTGAGAACTTTAGCCTCTATTCTTATCATGAAAACTTTCTGCAGATCATAAACTTGATCGTTAGTCATAGCTTCATGGCTAATTTTTTTGTCTTGTGTATTCTTCTATCAATAACCTTTCTGACTCCCTTTCTACTTAATTATCACGATGGGAGGTTTGTGCCTGGATGTGTGTCTGTACAGATCAATAGGTAAAATGTGCTTTGGTTTTTTTACCTCTGTGTTCACAGAATCATTGATTCATTTCTTTTAGTATTGTTAGAAACAAAAGCTCAGCCTGTGCTTCCTTGAAATATTTGACAATGAGTTTCAAGTTTGGACTATGTGATATCCAAGCCAAGTAGAATCTAATAGGATACCTAGTATCCTCACTCTGAGAGAGACTATAAATTTTTTTATTAATGCAAAAATAAAAAAGACAATAAAGATAATATTAACATCAACGACAACAACAGCAATAACAACAAATAATAATTAATAATAATAATTTTTATTTTTAAAATGGTGATTAGTGGTCCCTGCTGTTCAGTGGCTCCTTTGGAGTCCTTTGGCTTTTATACATTTATTGAAGTATATAGGGCTACTTCTAGTTTGGGAGGGTTCTTTCTTTTTATTTTTTTCCCTGCCTTAAACACAGCCTAGAAAAAGCTTGAGGAATCTGTCTCTATCAAAGAGATCCTGTAACTTCAAGCATTTCTTATTGTACTCTCCTACTAATATTACTCTTGCTGCCAATGTTCATATTCCAGTTTGTGTTGTGATTCTCATCTTAATGAGAATTTGAAATAAATTTTGTGATTTTGTGTGTAATTCAACACATCCTCTTTAAATGGAGAATGAAAAGAAACACATCCTTCTAAGGGTTAATGTATTTTCTTGAAAAAAACATTTTTGGATAAACTGTAAATTTCTGCTGCAGTTGCATATAAGCTTTGTATATAGCACTGTCTGATTTAACAGCCTTGTATCTCATGGTCATAAATGGTGGCTTCCAGTATTTTGATATAGACAAATGAGAACTCAGGAGTGTAACAGTTTTTAATTTTGTGGTGATAAACCCTTACAGTTTTGAAAACATGAATATTCTTCCTGTGGCAGCTTGGAATAAAATGTGAAATCAGTTTATCTAGAGGAGAAAAAGGAAAACCAAATTGAAACTTCAAACAAACAACAAAACCTCAGCATCTATTTCTCAGCTGAGGGTTCTTTTTTTAATCCTTTTGTGAAGGTAAAGCAGATCAACATAAGAATAATGAGACTTAATCTATTAATGGATTTCACAGTGTTAGTTTTTGTTTTTCAATATGACTTTCTGGGAGAAGCTAAGGATATGATTCTATATTGGAGTCCAATCTAAATGGACCCTTCTTCAAGGTAAAGTAGTGGGTTTTTTTGTTTTTGTTTTTTTTTTTTTTTTTTCTTTCCTAAAAAAATGAGCAAGTTCTAGACTTATCAAGATAAGTGCAGGCCACAGTTCTGGTTTCCTTGACTAAATTGCAATTTAAGTCAGTGTTAAACTCAATTGTAGTTTATAAGGACACAGCAAAAGACAGAATCTTGTCTGCAATTTTTTGCTGGCTGAAATTTTTCTGGGATTGAGGAGTTTGTTTTCTAAAAGTAGAAAGAAGTGCCTTATTAAGAAACTTATTTATTGCAATAATTGGTTTCCTGGTTCATGTAAATTCATTAAATAATCAATTGATAAAATGTTATCTTTTACCTTTTATGCTATCTTTTGTCTTTTGAATGTTGTCTTAGTGGCAAGAATGGTATTTTAAGATGCCCAGTCATCAAGAGGAATCAGTTCTTATTGCTCAGAACAAGTTTCAATTTTAAAACTTGGCCTTTAGGTTGCACTTCAGTGTACAGTTCTGTAACTTTTAATATTCCATTTGTTACATGAAAGCAAGTTCCACTATTCTTTTCTGTGCAACAGTCTTCCTATACAAAGTTATAATTCCACAAATATTTTTGCAACTAAATTGAACTGCATACAAGTGTGTCTTATGAAGCAATACACAGCAGATATTTTCAAAATTTTAAAAGCATTTGAGAACTTTGAGTAGTGCATAATTGATTTTCTGTATTGAAAACTAAATTGTCTTTGGAAATATTTTGGGTGTCAGGAAAGCATTTTTCACTATTTTTACTAACACAAATGTTTTTTTCCTGTGCAGTAAAGCACAAGGCAGTTATAGCTTATTCTTTTGCATCTATGCCTTTAAGTTCTGTATTTGCTTCATATAGTGTGAATTAGGATGTATTTCTGCTTGCTGCTGTGTGGTTTTGGGTGGTTTTTTGATTTTTTTAATAGAGTTCAATTTTTGAAAGAGGAGTTAGGTTGAAGGCTGTTACTTTATTTATAGACTACCTTGAGATTGCTCTTTTGGCTTTCTCTCTTGTCTTGCTTTGGAAACATGAAAGTGGCATAAGAAAGGCTGACTGAATGACACCCCAGCTCCTGCTCTAGTCCTTATCCCAGGAGGGACCTTGAGCAGATGTCACCAGTTATTTTCAGGTTTCTGGAGTCAATGAGGTAGTAGCCTGAAGGAACAAATGGTGGAACTAGTTGAAAAGTGTCTTCCTCAAGTTCTTCCTGGCCCAGATGCCAGAATGGAATAAATAAGAATTGTTCTTGCTGGGGTGTAGCTTAGCTTGGCTTGATAGATGTCATATTTCAAAGAGCAGGCATGTCAACAGTTGATAAAATGCTGTCTCTACTTTTCAAATAAACAGAAACTCTTCTGTGTTTAGCTCTTGAAGGGAAGAATTTAATACAATTAACTGTTTATGTAATATGCAAACTCCATGTTAGCCTTTTAAACTTGAGGTTGCAAACTGTCGAGAAAAATTCTCAGAAAAATCACATGCTTTCTTTCACAGCATGGAGAATGCACAGATAATTTTATGAGGGCACTGTTTTCTTCTTGCCCACTTGAAGCCCGAGCTTACAAACCAACTTCTGCTGTGGCTGCAAACACACAGGACCTTGGCTGTCAAAGCCACTGTCCCAAGGTCACTTGGTGCTCCAGCAGCATCATGTCCCAAGGACAAAGTGCTCTGCTGGGCTGGAACTTCCCTTCTGAAGAGATATGCTACCTCTTGGTGGCGTAAGAATACTTGGAGTGAAAATATGTTTTCTTACAAACAATGCCCAAATATATTTAAACCCTTCAATGGATTTTGGGTGAGACTCAACATACATGTATAATGCAGCAGGGAATAACTGATGGTGGAACGGAAAGCATTAAAGAAATCTCCTGCCATCTGGTATTGCTGATAGTTTGCTGGCATGATGACTTGCAGATTCCTGTACATGTTGCTTTTGAGAAGATGTGTAAATATTTCTCTCTGCCATTATAATTAAAAGCTGTAAATATGTTTGGGAGGAAGAGTACAACCAAGATCAGTTATGTGCAGAGAAAAAAAAAAAAAAGTCAAGATCTACAGATCTACTACAAATAACCTGTAGCTGTTATCTACTAACAATTACAGCTTTGACAGTTTTTTTGCTGACAATACTTGGTGTGTAGAACTTGCTTAACACTATTTTACAAATGAGATCACAAACTTCCATTTGTATTATTACACTTTCAAGTGGTGTTCTGAGTTAATAAAAATGTCTGTTGTGTCTCTGGCTAAAGCAAACGTACCTGTTTACACCGTGAAGCAATGGGGTATATGAGATGGAGTTTCATAGTCCAGGGTGAAGATCTTATGGTTTTGATTGTGTGAGCCATTATGATGATTTTTCTAATTAATCACAAATGAACAGGAAGATATCTTGTTCAGATAGAAAACTTATTTCTGAATTCCAGTTTTATGATCTTTGCTGCTTCATGCCCAGCCTTTTGTCTGAGTGTACAGGTGCTCCCCAAGGCTTGCGGCTGGCATGGGGTGATGCTGTTCCCATGGATCCCACTTCTCCAGTCTTGGACTAGCATCTGGGCTTCAGTTCACCTCAAAGCAGCTGAAAGATTACTATTGCAGCTCCTTCGAGCCAGAGAAGGGAAAAGCTTTGTTGTGGTTTGACACCGGCCAAACACTGGGCACCCACAGAAGCCACTCACTCATCCACCTCTGCCACACCTGGGCAGAGGAGAGAAAATTGAACTAAGATTCCATGAGTTAAGGACCTGAAGAAAACTCTCCAGGGGCAAAACAGGCTCACCTTAGGTACAAAGTGAATTTATTACTGACAAAATAGAGCAGGATAATGAAAAAAACTTCTTAGCTACCTTTCATTTATATATATAAATGTATATATACATATTGCTTCCCAACCTGTTTTCTTAAGTATTTAGCTTCTTTTTCATGCTTTTTAATGTTTCATGTCCTATAGTTTCCACTCTTTTTTCTTGCCCTTTGTAAACTACAGCCTGTCTATTTGGATCTTACTCAATTCTTCAGCCTTGCAAGATGTGAGTAGCTTGCATGTCAGTGAGTGCGTAATCAGGTCTTGCTTGTAACTAAAAATGATATTCATGTAGCTTAATTTTATTTTGCTCTCCAAATGTGTCTTTCTTTTGGTAGATACTTACAGGAAAAATGGCATTGGAGAGATGCAAGGGAGGTTTTTGCCAAGATATTGCAGAAAACTTAAAACTGGAAGTTAACTTCCCTTCTGGTCTTCCAGCACCACATATGGTAACAATCCGCCCAAAATTCTTCTGTAAGCAGAGGTATCCAGATCAACCCCAGCTCTACCGCTGGGCATCCCCTTGTCTGTTTGGCCGCTGGAGCCTGGTGCTGTCAGAATGCTTGCACCACCCATCAGCTGAATGTAACTCACATCAAGCACAACTCCTCAGGAGAATTTCTTAATGCCTTTGGCATCTACATACCAGTGCTTTTGCTTTAGCAAAACAGCTTGGAGGGTCATGGCCAAGAATTGAAGCCTGTAGAAGCTGCCATGGCTGTCTGTGATAGTGGGAGTGCTGTGTCTCATATAGTAAACTTCATAGAGTAAACTTCCCAAATTCCAGGTGTCTCCTATATACCAGATGGTTGTTTTTTTTTTTTTTTTTCTCCTATAGAAGCTATTCTGGGAGCCACTGCTTTGTATAAATTATTAAATGCTTATCACAGCAGCAACTTACGCTCAGCTGGAATGACATGACATCAAATAACTTCTCCTGGGGTCACATAAATATTCAATTGGTGTGAAATGGGTTTTGGAAGAGCAGAGATTTGAATTATTTCTTATACTTTCCAGAACCTTCACCATGATACTTTGGTACTGGTAGATGCAGTTCTGTTAACAACCAATGAAAAGGGGAGGAAAACCTAGGACTGAATGCCCAGGTGTGGGTAGGGTGCAGACAGATAAATCCAAGGCCAGGAAGGCTCAGAAAGGAAACATTTGAGGTTTTTAAAAAATGTTAATATCCCTGTATCTTGTCTCTCCCTTACTCCACTGATTGTTAAAACAGGGCCTTGTTGATCCCTAGAGGACAAAACTCACGGATCATGACAGTATGCAGTATTTAAATTGTTCTTTGTAATTAATTGCAACTGGATTATTTTCTAGTTTTAGCAGCTTCTGTTTAAAAAAAAAAAAGTTGGAGTAACTCCTGCCAGACACTGCCTTCTGCAAGCAATAGTTTGATTCCTAGCAATTGTAAAATCTACATCCATGTTATTGTCATGTTACCTCTGTGGTGTCTCTGTTGTTCTCTCTATCCAGGCCTGTAAGGGAGGTTGCATCAATACACTTCATGGGACTTCAAGTCCTGTCTCTTACCTTTTCTGAGACTAAATCCATCTCTGTGCATAAGATGCTCTAGGTGCCGCCCTGACACAGCTCCACAAGCACAGAGTTAGTGTGAGCAATCCCCTGGGAAGGAGAAAGAACAGTACCAGTGAGCTGTTCTGTGAGCATTCAATTGTTTTTATTTTTATCAGTCATCCTTGCATATACTTACACTGAAAGAAATACCCCATGGCATAAATAACTCAGATAAATAATTAACCTATTTATCTGAAATAGATACAAAGCTCTGCAGGCAGCTGCAGCGTGCTTCCTTTTCCTGATGCTTCTCCCAAAATCTGCATATCAAAGGATTAATATAAAACTGACAAGTGCCTCATATTCAAACAGACAGTTATTGCACAGAGGTATCAGTGAGCATTTTCCTCCCACCATCCTTGAGCATTGTTTCACACATTTTATTTCTCCAGTACTGACAGAATGACAGAATTAAAAGACAGAAAAAGGTTCAACCATCCAAGGCCCATTCCTTGTTTACCCCAGGGTCCCACCTGCTACTCTGTTCTGCAAACACAGGCTCCTTTTTGCAGCATTAACACTTCCCCTGTCGTGTCTCCTTTCCTGTAGAACAATTCCTCAGTGTCAAGAGGAACTAATCAAAGTTATTACTATTTTCCCTGCCACATGCCACCAGGGAAGAGGTCCAGGTACATAATGCTTGTAGCAATAGGGATTATTGTCTTTTTTTTTTTGTGTACGTTCCCAACAGGCCAGTTTCCAGAGAGTATGATGGGATTTTTCTTTAGGGATAAGGAGAAGAAAAAAAAAGTGATGGCAGAGCTATATAACTTTTAAAGGCGCAGTGAAAAACTTTAATTCTGTGTAATTGTCAAGCTAGATTTGTTCTCTTAGGGTTATTCAGTCTTTGCAAAATTTTCCTCAGAACATGAATATACTTTGTATTGTTTTAAAAGTAGGTTTTCTGTTTTCTTTTTTCCTTTTGCATTGAATTTTTCCATGAGCCATCAGCAAATAGGACATGGATTTATATCCATTATAAATAATAGGAACCAAGAGGTTCTGCACAGAACTAGCTTGAAGTTGATGAAAGACTTGGCTGTCAGAACTGCACTAAGCAGCAATAGAGGCTTAATCTCTAAACCAAAGAGCTGACTACCCAGGAGACCAGATCTTCTTAGAGACATGACAAGAAATTCTTCCTAAATCTAGGAAGAAATGCCTAAATGGCAGCTTTTAAAAAAAAATCATAAATTTAGACTTTGCAGCTAAGGACTATGTCAATGTCTTGTTTCTAAAAGTATCTAGCACTGTAACTCTTGAAGCTCTTCGTCCTAAGAACATGATACTCAAGAAACAATGGGCACATTTGCAGAATAGGTCTGCACAGTGAAAACAAAGGGGATGATGGATAATTTCATCACTGACAGTCATTTTTATTAGTCTAGCTGATTATTTTCTTCCTTACTTGATAAATTAGGCCGTGATTCAGAAATATATTGCAGCAGTTTGATAGCTGGTACTGCAGAGTTAGGGGAGAATAATCTTTCTGCTGTTTGCTTCAGATAGAACGTGAAATACGAAAGCTGAGATGTATAATAGAAGAGAAAAATATCACAATGTAGAAATTTGCCTACCTGAAAAATTTGTATAGATATGTAAATTGGATGCTGCTATGAAAATTCAGTTTTTCTTCTTCACTAGTTTCTTGACATTAGTATTTTCTTTATAATCTTTTTGCATTATTATATAAGGGTTTTTTAGCAATGGACATTTCACTCATTTTTTCACTTCTATATAGGTATGTTCCAAGGATTCCAGTGTATACCAGGCACAAGAATGAGGCACTCTTTAGAATTCCAGTTTAGCGTTTCACCCAAATATTTAACAACAAAATTTAGTTTATTTGCAGAGGAAAATTAAATTTTACTGACCCCATGGGCTGTAAAGTTTCTTTCTTTGTTTCTTTCTTTCATGTTAGCTTGATAAATTAATCTCATACTGCAAAAGTAACTCCATTCAGGGAGATGATCAGGATGCAAACATGAATGTGTAAAAGTAAACTATAAGTTTAAAAGTAAGCATGCAATTAGAGTGAGCTACAGAATTGGATCCCAAGCGCTTTATATCAGTCAGAAAACACAGTTCCGTGGATATAACACAATTCTATCTATACCAGGAGAAAATGTCTCTTAAGTTACCATAGAAATGAAATATTATATTATGGAAATCAGTGAGATTTCAAGAGTTTGTGTCTTAGCAACACAAGGTAAAATCTTTAATGATATCTTGTTCAGTTTTTTAATTAATCTACTACAGACTTTAGCAAATCTGCTTTCTAGACCTTCTCCATAGTGACTGACAGCTTCATGAGAGATAATCATTGTGTTAATCACTATGGCAAAATTCTCACTGTTTTTAGTAAGATCAAAAAATTTGGGAACAACATTACTGCAAATATTGAACAAGATTAATTTTGCATTCCAGAACTTTAAGTAGTACAGAACTGCTCTTCTTGAGAGGTGGACTCAACAATTCTGTAAACACTGATTTTTCATGCTATTTAAATGTATTAGATAAAAATTGATAGCAAAATAAGTAAATTTGGATGCTGCTGTAAATACTTAATGCTCTTATTCAGACAACATTTTACACTAAAGAATCACCCTGTCTCAAAACCTTTCTTGCAAATTGATAAGAAACTGTAGTTCACAAGAATTTTAGAAATTAGTACGTTTGAGAAAGGACATTTAATATAATCTTGCTATTTTTTCCTTTGAAGAGCTGCATAAGCATATAGTCAAAAAAATCCTTCACTGTAGGTATGAAAAATTAACTTTATGATTGATTTTAATTACAATTTGAAATTGTGTGTCTACTTCCTGTTTTTAATCAATCTGGTTCCATCTCCCTTGAATTTTATTTTTATTACATCCTTTATTATAGCCGTTGCAGGTCCTACCTCCTGTTCTGCAGCTTTACCATTGCCATCACCAGACTGGGTCAGACACAGCTTTGCCAAGGCATGTTTTGAAAATCTTCAAGGACTGGTATTTCGCCTCTTTTTGGGTTCCATGTTCTGAGGATGTATCACCAATACTGTAAAAACTTGTTATTAGTGCTCAACCCGAGCCTCCCATGCCACCATGTGTGGCTATTGTCACTAACCATATCATTTAGCACTATCAAGAGTTTTTTACTGTAACCTTTCCAAGTGGTTTCCCAGTAGTGATAGGCTCCTGGAACTCCTTAGTTTATTTTTCATATTAAATTAGCCTAGTTTATCCAACTTCTCACTGTTTATTTATTGTAGACTCCTGACCTTCTTGAGTAGTATTTTACGGACCTTTTCCAATTTTTCTAACACCTTTCCTGAACTGGGTGTGAAGTGGGAAAGCTAGACACAAAATTGCAGGTACAGCTGCAGCCATGCCAAGTAAAGGGATTAATACTGCTTTCATCTGCTGGCTCCTTTTCTCCTAAGGTTTCTTTGTTTATGATGCAAGTGCACAGTTGGCTGGTGTTCAAGGTACTGCTTCCCATAACATTCAGGTCCTTTCTGCTAGAGCTGCTGCTCAGCTTGAACTGATGTATGGGGACTTTTCAGGTGCAGGATTTTGCACTTGCTGAACCTCATGAGTTTCTTTGGAGTAAGTTTAATTTTCTTTCTGGGCAATAGTTAACAGTGGCTGTAGTTAACTTTTGAGGTGGCTATATTTCTTGAGAAAACAAATGGCATAAGACACAACACAGGTGAATTAGGTTTTAATTTAGGGTTCTATTTCATCTGACTTTCTGAAAAGCACTGTGGAAGTACAAAAATTAATTTAAAGCATGTCTTTCTCATAGCCTGTTCTAGTGGCAAAACAACTCAGTCCTACTGTTCTTATAATTTCAAAGTTTTACAAATCTCAAATAATACAGATTTTCACAAGGCTAGATGTATTATGATGAAGCAAGACCAAACCTTACTTCCTTATCTCTTCTGACAAAGACTATCTCATGAAAAAGGATGTCTATCACAGAGAATTAACCTCTCTGTCAAAACTAAAAACCTAAAATTTAGGTTAAAAATTCAGTAAGATCAACCTTAAGCTTTTAAGTCATGATTTTGGTTCTGTTGATTGTCAAAGTAGATTTTAATCTAGTTCTGTTTGATCCTGATCTCTCTTTCATCAATTTTAGAAACAATTTATAAAAACTTACACAGAGATAAATGTGAGACACAGCATAATATGACTAAATATTTAATTAGACAGTGCTTATGAGGGTAGATTTTTATTTCCATGACCTTCAGAGCCAATGTAGCCTGTGCATATGAAGCCTAAGAATGTATGCATTTCTTACACATCTTAGCCATCAATTCTTAATTGTTGTTATCTGCACTCTAAAAAGATCTTCAAACTCTCCTTATTTACTAAAGAACTATATTTCAAAATCTTCCTATGATCATATTTTGCAATTATTAAGTTTATTCAGTAGACAGTGTGAAGGATTTAATTTAAAAATTAAATTAATTACCTTTGTAGAGGTATTTTTTCTTCTCTTTTGCAGACCTTAACCCCAGCTGTCTTATCCATAGTTTCATGCACTCATACCACCTACTGTTAGAAACAGACCTTAAAATTATAATATATATAATTTATAATTTTCTAGTCTCAGCATTTAATCCTTGTACAGGGTTTCTGAGCACTGCCTTACCCTGGCTTTCTCTTCCCATTATTTTGTGTATTATGTGAGTGAAATCTACTTGAATGTCTACTAGTGTCAGTGAAATCCACTTGAAGTCAGGAGTTCTGTAAGTCCCTGTGGAGGATTGTGGACCAGAAATTAGAAGTGTGGTCCTGAGTACCAAGCAGCTGACAGCCTCTTTTCCAAGAGTGAGTGTGGAAAAGAGGCAGTCTTTCATCTATAATTTTACTTAGGAGGCCCTCTTCTTCCCCTCTGCATTTTGTAATTTCCATCATTGGAGAGCAAGTAATGGCCCTCTCTTGTTTTGTGCTGCTAAGAGAAGGGGCATAATGTGTACTGCTCTTCTACTTCATAGGCAAGTCAAAAGGTGTCAGCCAAGGTTTCTCAAATAATAGATCTGCCCTAGAACCTGACAAAGGTTTAGACCATTACAGTGGAAGAACTACATTTGATTTTTGCAGATTGCATATGTTTATTAAGTTTATAATTTTTATTATACTCTCTTTTTGTTTTTCCTGGCTTTCAAGGTATATCTTTTGTTTTAATCTCTATAGATCCAGTCTGATGCCTACATTAAAGCTTGAAAGTAAACAACAAAGATTTTATTCTACCTCTTTTTTTAGCTTGTATTTAGTTTGCCAGAACTTGTTGATCAGCAAGAGTCAGCTGGCTGACTTATTCTGCCATGCAGCATTTATAGTGCTGTATCTCAGCAGGAAAAAGCTGTTCTCAGAAGCTTTTCTAAAATTGCAGGAGTGCAGAGGAATGCCTCATCTATTACCATCACTGTGTAGACAGCCACTGGAGACCAAAAAATGAGTAAGATACATACTGTAGCACTATAGCTTCTGCATCTTTTCTTAAACTAACAAAAAACCTTCTGCAAATGTTGCAAACCAACCCAAAATATGGTCAGCTATCCTGAGGAGGTAAGTATATTTCTTCGCCTTATGGTATCAATTGGATGTGTCAGCTGCATGTTATGTAAAAGCAGTATCTGTTATACTCTAAAAAAAGTGCTGGGGAATACCTTGTCAGTAAGGATGCAATTTTTGCCTGCCTTTCTACATGCATGGATGTATTTGTTTACATATGGTTGTTTAATATGTTTTCATAGTGGGAAAACATTCTTGCACAAAAAGTGTGTATCCATCTTGTTTGCTTAACTACACTGATATAGACAAAGCAGTACAATTTATAGTACAGACTGTAGTAAGGGGCGGCAATTATGTAATTTTTTTAGCAGACTGTATATGACAAGCCCCAGTTAGCTATGGGGAAGTTCTGCCTTGACTGTCAGAGAAAATCTGACAGCACACAAATGGAGCCACAGACTTTGAAGGAATGCTGTAGTAACCTGTGCTAGTTACGAGATTGATTCAACTTCTGATGAGTAAATAATGTTTCTATCCCTAAATGGAGAAGAGCATATACATACTGCTAGGTGCAGCCTAGAATATATGACTGATTTAATTTAGGAGGACCACCCCCCCCAGTTTATTGTGGTAGGAAAAAAAAAAAACAAACCCAAAACATTCTACAGGAATTGAATGATACTATCATAAAACTTATTCAGAATCCAGAGAAAATAATATGAACAGAGAGCAACAAGGAAGGAAATAAAAACGTTTTTAGTTTGAATCTCCTGTTGTCTAGAACGAGCTACTTGGCATACACTGTAGAGAAAGGGGAAATTATGACACAAATAGCATGGAATATGCTATTCCATAGCTATTTGTGTCCATATAATATCTACCACCATAGAAATGGGCCACATCAGGCTTGAATGTGCAATTTAGTATCTTCTTGTAAAAAATTATCTGCGGTAAGGTTGAGACTCTTAAGTTTTATAAAATACACAGAAATAAAAAAAGCTGGTGATGCAACTAATGGACGCGGTGCGAGGACGGGGATGGAGGCGATGTAACGCGAACTTAACTCACAACGTTGAGATTTAAATGCAGCTGTTACTGTGTAAAGGAGGTGCAATTTTTACCTCTCTGCCCTTCCCCTCAACAGGAACATCTGATGTCTTCTAAAGGGAAACGAGGTTACAGCAAGGCAATAGGAATAACGGGGCTGGGGCCAGCGCTCCTGCTCAGCGGGGTCCGCACAGCCCTTCCCAGCGCTTCCCGCTGACACCGTTCCCGTCCCGGGGTGCGGGCGGAGGGACAGCCCCGGTTCCGCGCCCGCCCCTCGGGCCCGGCGTTACCGCCTCCCCCGCGGGGCGCTGCCGGAGCCATTCCCTCGGCCTCCGCTGCGCGGCGG
>WBNO01021675.1:0-22133 GCA_013400575.1 Peucedramus taeniatus | reverse complement strand
GCAGCCGGCGGGCTGGCAGCTCGGGGGCTGCTGTCCGCCAGGATGGTTCACCACTCGGGCTCCATCCAGTCCTTTCGCCAGCAGAAAGGTCAGTTCGAGCCGCGCTGTCCGCACTCATCGGGAGGCCCCGCGCACCTGTCCGCCCTGCGGAGGGGGGGGGAGGGCACCCTCGGGGGCGCACACGGTCTGGCTGCATGGCCCGCGGGTGCCGGTGCGCTCTGTGTGCGTGCCAGCACCCTGCCCGTGGGTGTTGGCGTGCGGCTGTGTCCGGGGGCTGCTCTGGAGGCGCACTGATGCTGTGAGATGCTCTGCTGGGCGTCAATGCGGCGGAGGGGTGTGCAGCGGCGCCGGGCCGAGCCCAGACCTGTCCGCGCCCCGGGGGCTGGAGGAGCCCGGCCCTGCCCCACCCCGCCTAAGTTTTCTTCCCGAAAGGCGGTGCTGCTGTGGTCCTCACTGTACATGTGAATCTAAAGGTGCCTATATGCGTGATACAGACGGGTCGTTCATCTCTAGGGTTCACTGCAGTTGTTACTAGGCTTGTTTTTAGGTTTTAGTCTTCATATCATCCTGTTATCCAAGTACAAAGTAGAGGAAGAATATTAGCTGTAACTGTGAGCAGGTTTTCTGGTGTTGTAAGCGCAGATACAGCTTAGGTTCAGTCAATGTATGGAGTTGGTATTTTGTCTGGGATTTTAGTTGCCAAACAGAAGCTCTGTGCTGGTCAGCAGATATAAAGGTGAATTTCCAGTTGTGATTACCATCACCAGAAAACCTGTATTGTGTTCATGTTAGAAAATGGTAATTCTCTCAATGAACTTGATTTATTTATTTCTTGATCACAGAACCAACATTTTTCTATTTTTTTTAAAATTCTACTTCAATGAATCAGATGAACCAAGATTTCTCTCACTTTGTTCTCTTTCAGTCATTGACATACTTTTTTTTTTCTAATCCTTATAGTGCAGCATGCCATAAATTATGTTAGGAAATGGTATTCTTTATACATAAATCATGAGGTCGCTTATTGGATTTTGCCTCATTCAAGTTCTTCTCTTTGACTGGTTAGTTGAAAATAAATAATTCAAAGCACTTTTCCCATTCTGGTAATCCCATAATAAATTTACTTCCTTGCTGTAGAGGTTTTGCATTTAATGCCAGTCTTGTGTGCATAATAAGTGGTGCTGTCTCAGACTGTAAAAAGTCTAGTTTGGTCAGGCTCAAAGGTAATTAATTAGTATAACAACGTATTTTTTCAACTGCCAAGTCTACATTTATAAAAACATTAGAAGCCTTGAAGCCACAGTGTTAGTCCTTACTTTTTCATAAGACAGTATTTCTTACATTACAGCAATGATTAGCAAGCTCCAGAATCGTTGTCAAGGCTCTTCAGAAAAAATGGAGCTGTTCTGTAATAATCTTTAAAAAGCCTACCCCAAAACTCATTTTCATTTGTTGGATGATACCATTTTCTGACCCAGAGATGGAGCAATTGAGAGGTGTTTTAAAAACTTCTATTCCATTTTCAGTCTCATGGGAATGGTGAGACAATACAGATGTTATAATTCACACCATCACAATCAGAAGCCAACTATTTCCTAATTACAATGCATTTTAAGTGTTTCTTGGCCTATCAGCTTTAGCCACACCAATGCTGTAAATGCCTTAAAGCCAATCATCTAAAACTACACGTCAAGGGTACTACTACAATGCATTTCTCATAGTTCTATTTCTCCAAAGTATCCAGTCTTATTTGGCAAGACCATCCTTTGAAACTTGTTTCTATTTCCATTTCTCTCTCAACAATGTCTGTCAACTTTAACTATGTTCAAGTTCTTTGAAGTGTGATTTATGAAGCTCTATGTTTGCCCAAGTCATAAAACTTAGTAAAAACTAAGGGAGTTTTACCAGTTACTTTTTGAGAAGATTGTTGTTTTCATCTCCTTATTCCTGAAGAAATCCTGAATGAGGTACCTTGCCAGTCATCAGGGTTTGGAAAAGAGAGGATGCTTTTATGGAGCTGGGTAACCTGTACAGTATTGACTAACGCGACTATCGCTTTCCCAAAGTTCTCAAGTGCAGTGTGCTTTTACAAAATGTAACTGAGTTCAGTCTGTTTTTCTCAGCCTAAAGCTTTTAGGAATGGGGGAGGATAGCATACAATCTTGATCAAAAGGCTGCAGCAAAACTAAGCAAACATAAATGCTATTTAAGAATTGATCATCTTACCATGAGGTATTGAGAAGAAGCTGAGCATCTGGTACATGGAAGTTCATGGACACTGATCTCAGAAGCACAAAATGTAGTGGTTTTTTTCTTTTAATTTAGAACTTTATATCAGTCTTTATTTAAAATTTAATATTTTGCTTACTGTACTTTCTAACTTACTGTTGCTGAGGTTTTGACGAAATGCATTGTTTGTTTTCCAGCTGCTCACAAAATATTGCCATAAATTCCCTTTCTTTACAGAATCAGTGGTAATCTTCATGAAATGGCCAAAGGCCCATCACAGCTGTGCCTTGTATGCTTCACTTGCATTAAGACCAAGCTTTGTTTTTTGGAGGGGCATTGAAAGGGTATTATTTTTATGTGGATTCTCAATCATATAGGAAAACTACACATCAGCAACTCTCATAGTTTCTGAAAACAAATAGAAAATAATTTTCAACTCTTCAGAAACAGAACCTACCTATTGCCAGGTAACATAATATTCAAACTCACTTGCTAAAGAGGAGTAACATTTAAAATGGGAGATAGAATGGGATAGAGAGCATGTTTTTTTCTGTTACTTACTCTGAGCACTTTTTTTAAGCTGAGAAGTTGTGATTTCGGTACCAAAGCTGCTTTTACAAGGTTTCGAGGAATAAGAAAACGAAGTTCTCCAGTCTCTTGAGTATCTAGGAACCTTCAACAGGAAGGAGAAAAGAAATAAAGAAAAAATTATATCCTTAGGATTTATTACTGTTTAGAATTTAGGTGTTGTTTTTCTTTGATTTATCTTTCCCTTCTTGACAAAGGGAGGAGGTGTTCAGAGTAGGAGGCTGCTGCCATCTTTTTGTCTTGCTCTTTGTTCAAATTGTGTATGCAGAGTGAAACCCTCAGTTTCAAAACCTGCAGCAGAGCTCAGTGTAGTGTTATAAAAAGACACAAAGTGTTGAAAAAAATAATCTCATTCTCCTTCACCCCCACAATTCGTGTTCTTCTACTTTTATCCAAAGATAATGTCTGTTGAGAAGAGCAGTGTACTAGAGGTAGACTAATCTGTGTCTCTGCATAGTAGTGTGTTAGATCTGTTTAGCCATCTGTATAGTATTTTCTGGCTATTTTTAACCTCTGCTTTGGCAGAAACTGGTTTTTCTGAAATTATTTTCCTCAGTAATATTCTCAGATAAAAACCATATAAGTAAATATACACCTTTATACTTTTTACTTTTTCAAAAGATGATGCAACCTATGACCTCTGAGGAATTATGTCAGAGGAAAGGGAAAGAAATGTTTATTATTTACTAGTTTCTTCCCAACTGTCCTTTACAAAAGAATAATGTTCTTCCTTAGAGATTAATATACGGGTAATATATACTGTATATTACTGTATATACTTCTTTAATATACAGGTTTGTTGAAAACTAGTAAGTAGTTAATAGTTATTCATAAAGGAGAAATAAGATAATGTTGATAAGAGCAAAGATAATCTTGACAGTAATTTCTATCCTTATAATTCCAGGGAACGATAGCTAGCTAGGAATCATAATCTTTTACATGTAGGACATAAAAATATGCTGCAACCTTATGGCAGATTTTGTGTTTTCCATAATAGGTGTGGGGCAGGTGCTAAGCAATTGCTTGTTTTATTAGTGGACTCTACTGAAAACTTGTATTCTTCAGAAGGAAAGGCAACCTAATTTGCAAGGGGCTCTTGTAAGAAATACTTGGTGAGTGAGTTTGAATAAACCTGTGATTAAGGTGCAGGTCAAGGCAATTATTATGCTTAAAATTTTAAACATCTAGGACTTTTATCCCAATACACAGACTACAGTTTCCTGCATACATTGCTGGGTGCTTTTATTGAGTAGTGTTGTTTTTTAAATACCTCCATCAAAGTTTTTTAATGAAGGAGTTCAATGCTTGGAAAAAGAAAATATGCTTGTGCTTTAAAATTGAGTTGCTTGAGTTGCTTTTGGTGTGTGAGATGTCAGAACGTGGACTGCAGATTGAAGTCCAATGGCTAACTTGGGGTGCTTCTCATGTTTCTGGTCAAGGAGTTCAGTGTTTCCTGATTCAGTGAGACAGGAAGGAGTTAATCAACTTCAGTACTCATTAAGTCTTTGAGAGTACTGATTTAGCCTGTCAAGGGATTTATCTTGGAATAGCTTGAATTGAGACTTCTGAAGAAATTAGGGATCTTCATAAAAGATGTATTTCTAGATGTATTCCAATTCTCATCTGTGCCAAATATTTTGTTTCATTTTATATATTGTCACTTGAAGTTGTAGTGTGATTTAGAGGGATTGAGGATTGGCTTGAGAATCTCTAATAGCTCTGCCTTCTCTGGGTAGCTTGTTGCTTCATTTACTTTTTTGTTAAATCACTTTGAGCTTCTTTGAGAACCACTGTTGTGGAGTAAAGCTTTCCATTATGGTTGTTTTACTCTGATTTTAAGCTCTTAATGACCTGCATTCTTTATAAAACAACATGTGAATTTGACTTGCATTTCTTGTGAATTTCAATGAGAATTTGTAGACATCACATTTTATATTGCGCCAGAGTTTTCAGTACTCAGGAACTTGGACTTGTGATTAAGAATCTCATGGAGAGTTCTCCAAGGATGTTTGATGCTTCTGTGCCATGAATGAACCTAGTAAATAATTAATAATCTGAAGAGACTGCCGAAATTACCAGAAGATGGAATTCTGTCACACAAAAGTTTGAGAGACTGTGACCCTTTGCCACTGTTCTCCAGAGCAGAAAGACCAAGTTTCCACGTCAGTGTGAGTAAAGCAATTTTTTTGGCCTCAGCTCTTCAGTTTTCATTCCAAGGAGCACTAACATATACAGAAAATTTCAAAGCCATACTCATCTTGACTCTGAAAGCTGAGAGCAATGCAGCTATTAATACAGTCCCTTAATACTATATTTAAACAGTGTTACTTAAAATGTTTTTTCAGGGCACTGAAAGGCAAGGTCCACTGTTTAATAAGGCTCTATTTGCTCTTACTCCTTTTGCCCAATACAACTGCTCAGCCTAGGATGCACTCCATCTTTTTCACTCAGACACCTTTGAAGGACCCATAATATGCCTTTTTATTCCAGATTGTACTGTTGTGGGTTGTAACTTCAAAAGATACAGAGCTTTTTGAAAATAATCACTAAATGTGACATATTAAACCTTAGATCATGCAGGTGCATGAGTGCTGTAGAAAAAAAGTCAATTTTCTTTTTCACTGAATGGATATTTGAAATGAGAAAGCTAAGGATGTCAGAAAATTTTGAGATGTCTCATAACTCTATCTGGCTACAGATGAGGATGATGCTGTGATTAGATGTCTGGACATTAACTTCCTACGTTCTGTTTTAAGTACAGCTTGATATAGTTGTATCTCTGGACCAACCTTGTACCTATTCCATAGCTTTTCAAAATTTCCTGAATAAGGACCTGTCAAAATAGGCAACCCTCACTACCACTCATTTTCTTTAGAACACTTGTTACTTATATTTCTTTAGGTATGCCACAAAGTTGTGAGTCTCTGATCTACCTTCATATTTTGGTTTATTTATTCTGGTTTTTGTCATTTTTGAAATCTGCTAAATGAGTATAAATGAAACAGCCCCATCAGTTTGTCTTCTCTTGTAGTAGTATTTTGAATATAACAGTTTTGGTTGAAGAGTCTTGCAGCAAAATCAGCACTTTTCAGCATATTTTATGATTAGAGGTATTTTGAAGTTCCAGTAACTGTGAGAAATTGAAGCACTGTCTCAGCTAACAGCACCAAGAGCCTTTCATTGCAGTCAATGCAGATGGCTAAGTAGTAACTGGAAAAGTAATGAAAAAAAAAAGCTATCCATATTTTAGAGTGTGACAGCAGAAAGTGGATGTGCTAAATTCACAAGTTTGCTGAGCAACATGAAGATTACTTGTTTTCTGCTTTGGCCTGTCTAAACTGAAGAGAGTGTCTGTGTTGTCTTGAGTCAAACATGCAATGACATTTGCAGAAAGCATTGTGTATGTGGTTACCCAGATTACAAATCTTTACCAAACTTGTTTGGAGTTAGGTCAGTTCTATATATTCTACAGCGTCTGTTACAGTAGGTTATTTATTAGACAGGTGAACTCAAAACCAAACTGCAGTGTACAGCAACATGTTTTAACAATTCTGAGCTACAGTGAATGCAAATTCATCACTGTTTTCTCAGAAAGAGATTCTGAGTCTGCCTCAGTTTGGATTATCATCTGTCTTGTGAGGGCTTTTAGCCAGTGCAGTTACTTAAGCGAGGAATTGTTCATTTGTCTGACTGCTGAGGTCACACTTTAATTCACAGTATATTTGAGTATTTAAGTGAGGTTTTGAAGAAACTGATACCTTAGGTTTTCCTTTTGGGTCAAGTCTCATATTGATACATCAGGCAAGTAGCGACATCTGTTATGTAACTGTTTGATCTGCTTGAAGATGGGGTCTTGTGAGTGGGAAAAAAGATATCATGCTGAAGCATCGCGGAGAATAAATAGACTCCACAACTAAGTTTAGTTATGAAGTGGGTATGTATTGGAGCTCCGGCACAAGTGAGATAGCTCTCATAAGGACTTGTGCCCCGAACTTCGGCCTATCTCACAGCTTTATTCACAAAGGTATTCCATATGTAAGAGATTGCACAACTTTGTTATGCATATTCAACCCCTGGCCCCGCCTGTCCTCGCTTCGTATGGTGATCAGGTCCACGCCCTTCTGGGCATGCCTTGTTGGCTCTGGTGGTCGCACGGGGGTCTCTGAGGCTGAAGATTTGTAGTCTTCCTCCGGATGAACTTTTGAACTTTTCCTCTTCTCGCATGCGCTTTTTGGTTCCTCAGTCCTTATCTAGGTACTCTGTGGTCTTAATGAGCTTGGAGACAGAGGGGTTTCTTTATCTGGGCTTTTTGTATCTCCTGATCTCCTCTTGGTATTGTTTTCTATGCAAGAATCCTTAGAAATTTGCATTTGCCTATGCTCTTTGTACCATGGCAGGGGTTTCTTAAGTAAAAAAGGTTAAACTTCAACCCAGAGTTCCACAGACTATACCTTAAATGCTCAATTCATAATGTTATTTTAAGTAAACTCCAAAATTTCTATTTCAATGCAAGCATGCTGAGTTAGATTCCATCAGTAACTCAGGAGAATGAAGTGTACTTTGAAAAGTATCTGTGGAAATCCCTTTTGAACAACAAATTGCCATTGTTCCTATGGTTTTCACTGATTTCGTTAGTAACAACATAGGACAAAGGCACACATGTTTTGTTGCTTCTTGTCTGTTGTTCTTACTGGATTCCTGCGTGACACCCTAGCACAAGGATGCACAAAGAAATTTAGAGCTTGCTCAAATCTGTGTTGAAGGATTTTGAAGTACATCATAGTTACACAAGAGTTGTAGCTAGTCACATATGCTCCAGAGAGCTCCTGTGATGATGGCAAGCTCTGGAGTTAGAATATGTTTGAGATGTCATATTCTATTCTTTGCTTGTCTGATTCAGTAGAATTACTCTTGCTCAAAAATTTCCTTACTCCTTATTTATTGCCTGTTTATTTACTTTATCAACAGTGTGTCTTTATAATCCAGAAGGTCTAATATATATATATTTGTATTCTCTTATCTTTCTGGTTCATTAAACTAATGGATTTAGTGTTTTTAATGAGTTAATTTTGTGGGTTTTTTTTGTGGGAGAAGGAAATCTGTTTTAACTGTGGGCTATTTTGTTGTCTGGTTTAAAGGACAGGTGTCTGCCAAGGAAGGTGGGAACCTCTCTTGGAATGGAAACCCTTCCCTCCAAACTATTATAACTTTGAAATTACAGGTCTTTCAGACAAAGGTACGGGAAGAGGAATAACAGATCTTTACTGTGTATTTATGTATAACAAGACAAAAACAACCTTGGCAGCAACACCAACCAGAGCCACAGACAAATACCTTTTAGAATATTACTTTGAATGAAACATTATGTGTTGGTAGGGAATAATCAAAACTTTCTATTCTTTTGTGGTGTTGGAAAGGAGCATCTACAACTTTTTATTACTTTATATTGTAGGAAATCTCAAAATAAACCTGAGATTGACTTGTATTTGAGCTGAGGCATAAAAAAATTATTTTGAAATATGCATTCATAAATACTTGTACTTTACTGGAAGGGGTTTCTTTAGAGAGAAAATTGACTTTTCATGTCATGGTGGCAATGATCTGTTCGTCAGTCTGACTGGGCTGTTTTCCATCTTGGCTGCCACTTGTAGCTTTTTGTTCAGTTTTGGCATGTTGCTTCTGGAGTGTTATCTTAGGGACCTACTAGTGCCATCATCTAGTTCATGTATAATGTATTAGACATTATTAATTTCATACCTATGGCCATCATAGGTATTTGCTGTCAGTCTTTTCTGCCTAAGCAGAAGGAATCCAAATTTCTTGCAGCCTGGAATGGAAAGAAGGCAAAGCAAGGCACCAGGTAATAAACTGGTTATTCAGCATTTTTTTCCATTTAAAAAGGGAAAAAATAGAGAAGTGCTTTCAAAACAACTACCCCTTTAATTCCGAAAAGCATTTAGACCAGTGCTAAACTCTGAGGTTTTCCAATTTCCTTTTCAACTTCCCTGTATTTTGTTTAGAAGACTGTGCTTTTAGGAGCAGTGTGTGACAGGTATCTGTTTTTTTTTGTGCTTCTTGGAGCCCTTTCATGGGCTTCTGAAGAGGCAGGGAGGAAATAAGTGGCTAAAAAGAAGGTCACATTTTTGTAAATTCGAATATGTGAGTATGTGAAGCTGTTTGTTCTACTGCACTCATCTGGTGATCCTTTATGTGACACTGGGGCCTTAAAATAGCCCATTTCTACATGGTTATGAGATCTTTAATTCATTTTCAGTATGCTTGTCAAGCTGCCAAATGTCCATTTATATTTTATATATCTGGTGTATGTGTCCATACTTCAGAAAAAGGAAGCAGTTATCAGTGCAAAGATGCTAGCCTCAAACCACCACTCTTAATATAATTATGTGAGCATTAATATGCAAAAAGAAATTATAAAAGCTGAATTCAAATCAGAAACTTTGTCCAGAACATTTCATAGATTTCTTCAAGAATTTCCTCAAAGCATATACCTTCATGAAAAATACATTTAATTAGACTTTTAGTTTACTTTAGCCTCTTTTATCTTCATTTGGGTAATCTCTTTTTTTTCTCTCTCCGTTTGAATTACACTGTGTTCCAGAGGTGGAGGGGAGAGGGGCAACATCATTTTGCTGCTACTATTGTCATTATTTTTTTTATGGATTGTTAGGTGATTATTGAATACAGTTTCCACTAGAAATTGTGTATTTATGTGGTTTTGGCTATGTGGTGTCTTTACTACGCTGTTTTACTTTTATCAGGAAAACCATGATGTCAGAGGTCCAAAATAGAGACAGAGGAGTTCTGTAACTTTATTCAAATAAAGGGAGAGGCATCTAAGTTGCTCTCCCATCTCTCTGTAATTTCCTTTTTAAGGTAGTGGAGTATGTTCAGAGTGGCCTGGATGTGCAGATAAGTTGTTCCTTAGGCTGCTCTGGTGAAGTGCTTCACCAGCTGCTTTTCTAGTTCTATCTGTGTAACCCTCCATTGGACTGCCTTCAGTATGTTGAGGTGTCCTGTACAGAGGTGATACTGAAATGGGCCAGAAAATAAACTTTCTACCACAACTGGAAGCATTATAAAGCAGGCATTCTTTATCAGTGCTGGACATGTAGAAGGCTGTCTCCTTCAATCTAATCTGTGTGACAAGACTTTATGACTAGGGATTTATCCATCATAGTCATGCACATTCATTGCAATGTACCTCCTACCTAATACATAAACATCACTTTCCTAGAAGTGATTTGCATGCATCTGCCTCCTACTGGAGGTCCCTATATGGTCCTGGAGGGTCCTCTAAAGGTGGTTGTAGTCACTGAATGCTTCAATATTACAGGCAACCTTTCCTTGAACTTTTTCTTTGGGCATGTGCTGTTGCTTCTTGTTACATAACTTGCCAAAAAACCCACCGTAGTTCCCTTTATCTTTTCTCCACTGGTTCCAGCTATATTTATCATCCTGTGTGCATTCTTTATCCTTTATTTAAAGGATAAAGGATTTATAATCCTTTGCATCCTGTTATCTTTTTTGCTAGTTAGTCTTGAAGCTCTGTTCAGCAGCTTCAGGGGAACTGAAAATTTATATTCTCTATGTTATATACCAGGAGCACCCCAAAGCTGGATGCTGTTTGAGATGTGGCTGCAAGAGAGTCAACTAGAGAGGAATAATCTCTTCCCTTGACCTCCTAGCTTCACACTTGTCAAAGTAGCTGAAGAAGGAATCAGCCTTTGTTTCTGCAAGGGCTTCACTGCTGACACCACTGGGAGTCAACCTGTTGAGAAGTGCAGTGACAGTTATTATAGCAAATAGCCAGTGCCATGAACTTCTGAATTAAATTGTTTTGTTGGTTTCACCAGCAAAGTGAGGAGGAAACTGTTCAAAAGAAGGATGCATGGCTTTGTCAGTTGGTGTGAATGATGGATGGTTTGGCTGGAATGGTTATAGTTTGTCCTGAGAAGCAAAAGTTTGTAAAGCATTGAATAGGTAACAGGTCATCTGTGAAACTTTGGTCTCAAGGCTCCAAATACCAAATGCCTGCTAATTTGGAATTCTGGCTGTTATTAGGAGATCTTACAGGCATAGATGACTCAAAGAAGGGCAGATCACCAGCTGTAGATGAGCTGTGCTAGTTTAGTTTACTTTTAACCCAACACACTAAATGAATTGTGCCTAAAAATCTACCAGCAATAAAAGCACTATAATCAAGTCATGTATCCTACTAGTAGCGAAACAAAAAATAAATGCTCACCCTTCCTAAAGCAACCTTTCAAAGGTTGGTCATTAGGCACACAGACTCTGCTTGCTCAGTGTTTAGAGTGGACTTTTTAGTCAGGTTTTACTGTTCTGAATTGTGCTTCAGGAAAATTTGAAAAAAATAAATAGGTTTGCAAGTCTTCATGTTAAACGAAATTAGTTAATTGCAAATTGCAATTTTTGCAATCTCTTTAGTGCCAACTATGCTTAATATTATATTCACTTTTGTTTTACATCCTTGAGAAATGAAAGTATTTACTTTTTCCCCCTTTTATGCATTAACATAGATAGACATGGTTTTCAAATCCTGAAATGGAAGTAGTAATTTTAAAAAGGTCAGTAATCACTTCCAGAAAAAAGTTTTGTGGATTTAACTTAGACTCTGATTTTGTGTTGGATATGCTTCCTCTGTATTTATTTTCACAGAATTTTTTGTAATGTTAATAATTTTATGGACAGTGCTCTAAGAATGAAAGTGAGGCAAGTTTTTCAGTGCTAGAGAAAATATCTTTTAATTGCTACCATTATGAGAAAAGTCAGATAAACTTCTTAGCATGTAAGAACTATTTACAAATCTGAAATGAAAGCTGCAAATTTCAAATGTAAGTAATAAGTTGGTATGAGTTTAATAACAACTGTTAAACATGATTCCCTGTCTTTTCTTTCAGATTACCTAATTGATTTAACTGAATGTCTTGGTTTGAGAGACAGGTACCTGCCAGCAAAAGCTGGAATCTCCCTTTGAATAGAGAATGTAAACCCCCTCCCTCAGATTATTATAATTTTGCAATTGGAGGCTCTCAGGCAAAGATTTGGGAGTGGGAATAACAGTTCTTTACTAGGAATATTAGACAAAGCAAAGACAAATACAAATGTAATAGCACTAAGAGACAAGCAAAAACAAAGAAACAACAAAACCTCAGAAAATGCCCTGACAGAGTCAGGGATGTGACCTGACACCCTGGGTATCCGGGTGGTGAAAGCAGTCCAGATGAAATCCTCCTTGAGCAGTAAACGCAGTTCTATGAAGTGAAAATAGTCCTGTAGGAAAGTCTGATGGTGACGAAAAAATGTGTTCAGTCTTCCTCTGGAGAGAAATCCAGTGGAGAGAGAGAAAACCAGCAGGGTCCCCTGGTACTCCAGTCCCTTCAGAGCAGTGTCCTCGGACCAAACTGCCTGCTCACTGCTGTTCCACCCGGAGAAACCTGCTGCCTCCTTTGTTTAAGTCAAGTATCCATAAAGTACCCAGCAATTAGTTACCTAGCAAACCACCAGGAAAAAATTCCACAAACACAAAAGAAACAGATCCAACCCCCAACACTGAATTTTCATTATTCAGGGTCATCTTGGTGTTTCATAACTATTATTAAATAAAAAAAAACACTTAAGTGTTTTAATATGCTTGATAGGTTCACTAGGATGCTTCATTTGTAAAAGATAAGACGGATCTGTATGCATTTATGATGGGATGTGTTCTACGAAGGGCATAGTCAGGAAAGACCTTTTGTCACTCCAAATTTCTTGTGTGTGTATGTATGTATTAAGACTTGTATCCTGCAGGATGCATTGTTCTGCAGCCTCTCGTGAACCTGTTACAAATAAATCTTTTTCCACCAAAGGTCAGAGATGGGTAGAAGGATGTTCCATGTTTTTATGAAAGGACATGCAGTGTATATTTTAGAAAGTGACAAAATAATGGTTGAAATGCATTTGCATCTAGTTTTGAAACAGAGAGGTAAGAATTATGTTCTATATGAGCAATTCTGTAATTTCATTAAGTTATAGAACATTAATAAAATGCATTATGCATGCAAAGAAAAAATATCTTCCAGTAATATTGGAATCTTAATCAGGTGCAAAGATGAACATAGAAGAGTTACAGAGTTCTGAACATTTTGCTTAATTGTGTTTGTTGAAAGGATATCATTTTCTCTTTAAATAATAAGCTTTGAAAAAGCATGGGTAAATTTTTTTCCAGGTATTTAATCTTTAGAGTTTTTAAGTACATGAGTAATAATCTCAACTTTCCCCCTGTAATTTAGGAGAACTGTAAAATTTCAGATTTTTAAAATAGTTCTGTACACCTCCACAGCACTGAGCTGCCTAGGTGGGGCCTAGTGTTCAATTAGCTGAGTTGAGTTTGGTAAGAGGTTGCTGAAGGAGGTGAAAAAAAAGCTGTCTTTTTAATAGGCTTTCCATTGTATCCTGCTCCTTCCTCCAAGCAGCTTTTGTCACATGCTGACTCTCATCAGTCACTTAAAGGTACCAGGAAACTGCACTGCAGTTAGAACATGAAAAAAGTGCTCAGTTCTTCAGGATTGAGAGCTCTAAGGATCTGCACACGCGTTCTCAGGTGAGCAATAGTTGTACAGCCATGAACTGTCAAAACCAATGTGACTTTGCTGTATGGCTGTGAGCAACAAAATCACATCTCAGTTTGTTTCAGTGTGAGCCAACAAATGTGCGAGAGCGCAAACTGAACTTCACTGTCGCAGGGCAAGCTGGCAGCGGGGGTTAAGGAGAATCCTCTGTTCTTCTAGGTATTCCAACTCATCAGTTCTTCTGGGTCTCACATCAGCATGCTATGTGCCTCTTCCTTAGCCTTGTCTGTAACCTCAGACATGAGGTCATCCACATCTGTGTCTCATCCAAATGCCTTTAGGAGAGAGGTGTTTATGGCTCTGCTTCTAGATAGTGTTAGTTTGATTTGATTTTGTTACTAGTTGTCTTTATGTGACAAATGTATCAATTTTAAAGCTTTCATTTTTAAAAACTTGGGAATTACAGTGGAATTCCACAGTGAAAAGTAGATCTGTTAAATAAGGAAATTTAAAGATACTGGTCTTAGGCTTATGACCCTGCTTCATCATGTGAAGATTTGGGATAGTCTAAGTTTTTTTCTTGGTCCAGATGGAGCTACAATCTATCTGATGGAACATAAACACAGTGTGTTTTGCAGTATTTGAAGAAACACTCGTTTTGTTGAAATTGAAGGAATGTTCGTTTTTCTGTTCAAAGCAATTCCCACACAACAAAAGTAGTGTTGCCCGTACTGAATAGAGGGATAGATAGCAACATCTCTGGTTGAGAAAAACTGAAGTCTTATGTGGCTGAGGCTCCTTAGGATAGCTTGTTTGTTCAGTAAACATTTTTAACCTTCTGATGTGCTATGTTTTTCAGTAATGAGAGGACTGTGAAAAAAATATAAACTTTTAAATTAACAACATTAATAATTAGGAAAAATAAATATTTTAATAAGATGCTTGATTGTTGTAGTCATTAGTAATGCCAGAGGTTATGATCCCTTTCAGGCATCAGATGCTTGAAACCCCACGGGCAGTGTTTTTAAACTAGTAGTCAAATGCATGCACCTTTTCTGCAAAAGTTTTTCAAGACTTAAAAATATAACCTACGCATTTCAAATAACCCTGTTACAGGGAAAAGAATATCCCCCAAAAATATCTTCTGGCATGAATTCAGTTTTTTATTCAGTTTTACTGCAGCACTTTTCCTATGGAAATACTGTAAGCCTTAGCCAGGTCATTGTCCTGAGTACCTTCTGCCTACCTGCAGTTCTTCACCGAAGTTTTTGCCAGCATCAGGTTTTCAGCTGAATATAATCACACTTACTGGAATTTAATAATAGGACCAAGAGCTTGGCATTTGTTATAAATCACAACTAGGTCTATCTCTGTAAATGAAATCTGGGGACAGGGTTGGAGAAGAAGGAGGAGGGTTAGGGGTATTTTTTCAGATCTGCCTGGAAATATATAGAGCAGGATTGGTTATGACTGAAAATACAGTGACCAAAAATAAGTGACTTCTGTATTTGTAAGTAGATCACTGCCTAAGCATTGTTCAGGGCAAGACCACAGGCACAGCACCCATGATATGTGCCTAGTTAACTGGCCAGAAGCTGATGTTATCCATTTGACTTACATAGAAGCTACTCCTTTTTAAATCTACTCCTAAGATTTATGCTGGATTAAATGGAGAATAGTTACTCGGCTGTTCTTTGTGAGGTTAGCACTGATCCAGCCTTGCTTCCAGCACTGAGTTAACAATTAATATGGACTAGCTGCCAAACTTTCATCATCTAAAATTAGGAGCAAATGAAAGACAAATTTTTTTCTTAGCAGTAGCAAAATGATCACCTGAGTCTGTATTTCACAGAATGAGGCATAGCAAAATTTTTCCTTTATGTTTCTAATGGCCAAAACCTGAAGGCCTCTGAGAGGTTGCTTCATTTAGAGTTGTTATAGGTAAATTAGTGATTCAGCCAATTTAGTAATAATAAAAAATAAAGATTTTATTTCTCGATCAAGATACAATTTGGATAGCCACAATTAATAGAGACAACACTGAGCCTGGGATCTGCGCTGGGTGAACTATGGTCTGACCTCTATCGCATCAGAACCCCCTCTGTTCACAAATGTCGCCCCCACTGGGTTGGTTTTTATACAGTTTTTTCCACCTGAGGCAGAGATTCTCCTACTCCTTTGTTGCTTCACCTTAAGGGAACCTGGTATTCAGATGTGAAGGTCTAACGACCCTGGTTATCTCGATCATGGGTGCTTGTCAGCCGATCATCACCCGGGTGTTCCTCAGTCAGTCCCAGGAAGAGGTTCATCTCCATTGGAGCCACGTCTTTTAGTTTGTAACTTAAGCTCTCCTCCTGGTTTTGCAGTCCTGTGAAGCAGTCCTCCCCAGCCTCTGCTTGTGGGTTTAAACCTTTAGAGATTTTTCATACATGCATAACTCGTTTATGAACATAAGTTATTTCACAATTATTCTTATATTTCATAGGAGCATGAATTAATCCATACCATCTATTGCAGAGTCTTTCTAGATTGGCATAATACTGAGAATGCATTAAGTTGTGCATACTAATTTAAAAACTAGAAAAGTTTATCGTATTCTAGCTCCATCTTTCCTGCCTGGCCTATCAGAAAGCTGTGAGTAGTACAGCTCTCTGTTCTGGCTCTACAGCTGTAGTACAGCTCTCTGTTCTGGCTTTGAGCCACATAGAGATTTGCCTCTGTAACAGGAATCCCCAGCATCCCCTTGGAAAGAAGACTTTCCAAGGCAAAATTGCTAAAATAAAAAAGGCAGCATCTAATTAAACCATAAGCATTATTTACCTTTTTTGCCAACATGAGGAATTTCTCCACTCATGCTATAATCATTTCCATGCTAGGTGCCAGAGGAATATTATGTAGGAAAAGAATGAACAAATGGAGTTGTAATAGAAAAACAAGTCTATTGGGCTTTTTCTGCTAGGTGTATTCACGTCTACCATTGCAGATGAAAAGATCCCTGAACAAGCAAGGACTGTGTAACAAAGTTCTAGCTGGAAATATATAGTCTAGAAAACTACTCTATGGAAAAGAGAGGAAGGAATGAAAATAATTTCAGTAAATCCAATTTAGTGATCCAATTGATGATGTCAGCCACATGCTAATCGTGCTGGATAAGCATTTGCATGCCACAACATGCAACAGTATAAGAGCTGGGTAAGCATTTGCATGCAACAGCAAGTGCCATCAAAACTAGCATATCACAGAACTGGACTCTGACACAGTAGCAGAGTATGAATTAACTTTTCCAAATTTAAAGGTGGTTCATACCACTAACATAACAGCAAATCTGCTACGAGATTGCTTTGCTATGACTCACTTTCTTCAAGAAGAAGCAGCATGGTATTAAGGAATCTGTTTGAAATTATACAGGGGAATATAGAGTAAGAGAGAGCGAAAGGGAATAATTTTCTTTTGAATTGAGGCATTATGTCATAAAACAATTACATTCTAATTTTTTATATGTATCATTTTAGTTGGGGTTAAAATTGAATGTGTTATTTGCATTATCATAAATTTCTTTGGTAATAGTGATTCATCTTGCTGCACATACGGACTCCACTATAGATGAAAGAAACATTTGTCTTTGGCAACATTAATAATTATTCAGTGGGGTCCATAGTTACTGGCAGCCTGTCCTTGCTTAAGAAGTCGATCAGTGAAGCCATCCAGAACAATTACGAAGTATATGTCTTTATATCTTTTTCTATATTGCCAATTGCTGTGTCTAACTACTGCAGATTTTCGTCTAATAAACGTCCATTTAGGAAGAACTATAAAGGAGAGACCCTAGAAACATTGGAGGTAGCACAACAGACATATGTGGCATTGCTCTGCTCTGAACAAGGCATTGTCAAGGGCACTAGCCCGGTGCCCACCGCGTTCTCTGCTGGCACACAGCAGCCTTTCTATTAAGAAGCAGAGTTCTTTCTGCACATACTTGTTTAAAGACCCATGGCATCTTCTGAGGCAACAGAAGCCTACCTGTCTACCTTCACCTGGTACTAAATACCTAATTTGTCTGACCAGGAACAGTTATCCTGTGCTGCAGAACTAGAAAGAATTGTCCTCAGTCTCATGAAGTTCTGCATTTCTTGGTAAGAGAAACACACAGAACAAAGTATGTTCTGTGAGCTCGACGGAAGTTTTTAAAGGAAAGGCCCTTTTAAACCTTAGCTATTATAGTTAAATACGGCGGGTATCCTGCTGATCAGAGGACCTTCTTTGTAGACTCTGATGTCGAGGAACACATTTAGTGCACGCAGCTGGGTGTGCAGCTGCAGGACAGCTGCAGATTGAGCTCTGAGCACAGAGACAAGAGGCTGTGAACTGCTGCTGACCCTTTGCATAACAAAGGGCCCGGGGACCTGTGGCCCCGGGCAGGTGACACTCAGGGAACACTCAGAGACAAGGCAGGAGCCGGTGGCACTGGCCACAGACTTTGGAGCACTTAGACAGTGAGGGTATAAAACCTCAGGGTTTCCTTTTCTTCTCCTCGAGGCACCCAGCTCTATCCATTGTTTGCTGCAACACAGATAAATTACTTTAAGGAGCCGGACCTGTGAGACTGTGCTATGGAAAGCTGGTGCTGAGCTGGCAGGGAAAGCACATTCTGAGCTGGTGGGATGTGCAGGCAGCGAGAGGAGCACCCATCAGCTCCTGGGGCCTGCTGGGGATGGGGCCCAGCCCCAGCTCGGGTGCTGCTGCTCTGACTGCACTGCAGCTCTGAGTGGGCACGCAGAGACCTTGAGCGCTTGCACTGAGTTCACTTCAGAAAGAAACTTGCAAGGGTGAGACATCCTGCTTCCAGTGGCACAGACTTTGATGGGGAAAGTTCCTTGGAAAGGTCATGGCTGTCTGAGAAGGAGAAATGTTTAGACTACTTGATTATTTCTAGCACAGCCAAGAGAGGTAAAATATATCACTAAGAAACTAAGATTTATGAAAACATGCTATAAAGTAAATTGTTTTGTCAAGCAGAGAAACAGTAAAGTGAAAGAGACTAACTACACTACTGCACTTTGATTTTGCTCAGTGTTGCATTAATTTTTACATGGATTGGGTGTGTCAATGCTCAATATTGAATCAGGAGGTGTATAATAATGATTTTTTCTTATGTAAGCTTAGGAAAGCCACTTAATTTCTGGGTCTCTCAGAAACAACTCTAAAGAAACAAATCATGGTCACAGCTACTTTGTTCTAACTTACCCTGGGATGTTTGGGGTCTTTTTTGCCACATTTGTTTGTTGTTCTACAGTGTTATTTCATAAAGGTTACCCAATAGGCCAAAGGATTAAGAACAATAATTTGTTTCCATAGCGATGAAGGGGGAATTTTTGTAGCTTTGAAAGGAAAAGGTAAATATTTTACAGAATGGAATACTATTAGCATCTGTATTTTAGTTCGTTACATTGTGTTTTAATAAGTTTAAACCTTTTAGCGTGGCATTTTTATTTAGTTGAGGAGTGGCTTATTAAGTGGATTCATAATTAGCCATCTTTCTTTGTAATGGCCCAGTATGCTAGAGCTTATTATGTTATTTTTCTTTTGGTTACTTCAGGTATGAACACAAGCAAAAGTGAGACTGTGAAAGAGCACCCATTAAAACCTTCTAGAAGATCTATGCCATGCCTTGCCCAGAGCCAAACACATCCTCAGATCCTGAGCAAGCATTCATCATTTCTGCAGCCAAACCGTGTGCAGCCCCAGCCTTTGAGTGCAGGGACATCGGCAGCCACAGTGGATGTAGTGTCAGAACGAGGTAGGAGAATTTTCTCTTTCAGGAGAGAAAAATTTTCTTCCATTCCAGCTCTGATAAACTGATTTATTTAGATATCTATGGTTTGTTGAAGAAATGTTTTTGCACAAAACACCTACACATCCTATATTAACAGGTTCTTGAGTGAATCTTTATAAGGTTTGAAGTGAGTTTTAAATTAATTTTTATTTTTCTCAATGATGACATTATTTCCTTCTCACTGGTAATAAGACAAGAAAGTCTTGCTCATTTATGCTGGAGAAAAATATGAAGGTTTCTGTAGTCTGTCCTAGATGAGAAAGAAAGAAAAAATATTAGGCTTTAGGCAAAAAAAGTCTTCATGTATGAACTTGTAGGAGGAGATGCATTCATTCACGAACGGCAGAATCAGGGAGGAGTGGTATGGAAGGAATGAGAGCAAACAGAGAAAATTCCTCCAAATTTTAGCTCGTGTGGAATAAGGAACTACTTTTATTTTAGGATTTCTAATTTAACAGATACACATGCCTTATCAGAGAAACTAGTATAGTTAGAATCCCAATCGCTGTGTGTCACCTGTTGCCAACTCTTGCCATCCTGTATTGCCAGATGTGTGTGAACCTTTGTACAATAAATTAACTCATCTGGTAGTAGATTTTGATAAATTTTTTCTTAATGTTGATAGACACTAGGCATTAATGGTTGTTCTATTGAGTTAAACTTCTCTCAATAATAGACTGAAAGTCTTAATTAAAGTGATCTTGCACTTTTTTCTATTTGTAGAAAGCACTCTTCAAAATTTCAGTCCAAAGTTTTTTTATTTGAGTTACTGACAGCGTTAAAAAGTGGTTTTTACAGTAAAGATTTTTTTACTTAGAAAATACATGTGAATGCTGATACAGATAATGCATTTATTGCAGCTAAAGTGATGGAGACTTTGGAAAACAACTTGCTTAAGCTGTCTAATATAGAATACGGTGATCCATTTTTAGGTAAGTTGTCTGAACTGAAATAATGACAAATTAATATTCTTTGATTATGCTCACACTGTTTAAGTGTGGAAAGACCATACTTACCCTGAACTTCCATTTTTTTTTTGAAAGAGGAGACTAAAGAAATGTGTGCTGTCATAAATTTCGTGATACTGTCTCACCTTTTAGACTAAAAGTAGAGACTAAAGAGAGAAGTGTCATATATTCAATGTATCCTTTTTCCCATAACAATCCATCATAAAACAGTAATTTTGAACAATGTGTTTGAAATTCCTTTGAAGTTATTATTCACTTATTTTTCCTATATAGTCATGTCATTCACTATTATCATGGCTGCAGTTCTATTGTTGGGGATTTTTTTTGACATTTTATATCTTTGCTTTAGATATTTACATAAAAAAGTGTTACAATTGGTGAAGAAAAAAAAAAGAAGTAATGGAGAGAATAGCCATATTTGTACTGCTTTGCTATCATTTTGATATTGTAATTAAGTCAGAGTAAGTAGGAAAGAAGTTACTCTTAGAATAATCCCATCCTTGTAACTGCAAACTGAATCTGTAAATACACACATGGGTAGTAATTGACAAGTTACAAGTTTAAATAGTTGCCATCTATTTTACCCATAGAGACACAAAGCTATTCTGCACCTTACACAAGTACTATGAAAGATATTTTTGCTCACAGTTGATGAAGCATTAAACTAGAAATCATATCTTCATGCTGAATGAAAGATACCTACTTTCAGAAAGCTAGGTTTGCTCACTTCTCACATGATTTAGCATTGACTTTTCTTGGTGCCTAAAATATATGATAGATAAGTGGGCTTCTCAAGGTTTCCTGAGTAGGTAACTACTGGAAATTGTGAAATTGATACTTCTTCAAAACCAGATATTCCAAAGTCATGGCACAGACCAAAATTTTGGTATGAAGGTTATGTAAGAAAATCATATCTTAATACGGTTCCGGTTAAAGCTGCTGTACTTTCATAGTGTAATTGGTTGGGAAGCATGGATATTAGGAGATTGTACTGTTATAATTTCCTTCTTTTTTTTTTTTTATATCCTGCTCTATTTTTCACTGAATTGCTTACACATGCTGATATTGTTGTGTATTTATATATGTCAGCAATAATCCTTTATCATAGTGAATGATGCTGTTTTCCATTCACATTACTGAGTTTTAACCTGAAAAGATACATGGAGGGCTCAGCAACTGAGGAAAAGATAGATTGATTCTTTTCAGTTCAAAATTTTGTTAAATTTTGGTGTGGATGTTTTTTTCTCTTCTGACCACAGCTATGCTCGTGGAAGAAAAAATATTTAAATAGTTGCCCTAATGTGATTAATTAATCACTAATGTGATTAATGAATTTGCTCATGATGAGTCAATCTCAAATTAGACAAGTGAAACCTGTGAAGTTATGCTGTATTTATAGAAATGTAACTGATTAGATTAGTCAGTTACAAGCGAGAAAGTAAAAATAAGTGCTAGAGGTCAGTAGTAAGAATTGCCTTATTTTTATATCACCATTATCTGTTAGATTTGTGAAGAGAAATAAGGGACAGATAAAAGGTGCAGGTAACGAAATGGCTTGTGTACCTTCAAAATACAGTTTGTTGGTCATTAAGTATTGTGTTTAGGTGAGTAAGATTTGTCTCCAAATCCAAAATTTTCAATTTTTTCAAGAATCTGGATGTAGATGGGTAGGGGAAGTAAAAAATAAACCTGAAAAAGGAATATTGTAGCTTCAGCTTTGGTCACCAGATAGGTTAAAACAATGCTTTTGTAGGTACTCTGGCAGTTTCACGGAGTTTGAAAATGTTCACTAAGATGATAATACCCATTATCAGCCTACTTTTCAAAGTGCTCTCCTGAGAACATGAAAGAAAGCTGAATTAAGTGAATGTGGTGAATTTTTAATTAGGCAGTGTTGTAGAAATTGTAAGGAAAATTAATCCA
>WBNO01021674.1:0-21430 GCA_013400575.1 Peucedramus taeniatus | reverse complement strand
CCGAACCAACCAACCAATCAACCAAATTAAAAAACCCAAAACAACTAAGCAATTACAGACAGGGGAACTACTTTTTGTGTCCACACACCATGTTGCCAAAATTAATTAGTGTTGCATTAGTGTTGCTTACCCAGTGTATTTTTAACATTCAGACAAAAGATTCTTTTATCCTCCATCCAAACAGTACTACTATTCAAAGGAATCATTCCCCCCTCTCCTCAACTTTGTAGCCTTCTTGGGAAAATATACCAGCACTTTATCCCACTTCGCAGCGGGATAAAGCAATCTAATGCTACCTTTTCACCTCTAATAAGTTTGTTCCTGAACTTTGCGACCTATACTCATGTAATTTCTTGAAATCATAAATTAATTAAATATTAGAAACACCAGTTTTAAATTGGCAATGCACATATCGTGTGTATATAAAAAATTAGACACAACTAAATTAAAAAATAGTGTTTTAAGAGGCCTATAAAGATTATAATTTCCAATTCCCTGTCTCAAGACTACACCTACATTAATTCAAGCCAATAGTTGTCTAATATATTCCCAAAAGATTTCCAGGGGCCTTATAATCGGGCAAATAGGCCAAAATTCACCCTTGCTTTTAGTACTATGTCAACCTATATATTCTATACTACTGAAAACCAGAGGGGAGAAAAATCCCCATCTTCTTTATGGGGATAATATTTATATTATGTTGCCAACTCTGTCAGAGAATGATAGAACTAAAAGTTTAGATAAAGTATATAATCAATACTTGCAGGTGAATTTTTATGGCAAAAAAGAGGAAGATGGAATTGAGTGAATTAATACTGATGTAGTTTGATCTGAAAGAAATGAAGTAATTCATGTCCTAATCTAAAGCCTTTTTAAAGTCAGTAGAAAAAATGTGGGAAGTTGAAATGCTATCAAGCATTCAGGTTGAGAATTTAATCCACCTTTCACTTGAAAATTAGCTATTCACATAAAATTCTTTTTCTCCAGTAACATATGTAATTATTTTGTTTGTCATGGAACAAAAATATGGAATAGTCATCAGGTATAATTTTCTTTCCTCCTATAAGCACTTTTGAGATCTGGAGAGGACACACATTTCTCTACCCTGTAGAATTATTGTGAGTCAATTGTAAAGTTATATGCATTCTCACTATTGAGAAGAAGTCATGCAAAAAATTTCAGACCTGAACACTCCCAAGCATATGAATAGCTTTTCTTCCACATGAATTATTCTGTTGACTTCAGTAGGACTGCTTACATTTTTCAGGCATGGCAGGGTAAGGTTCATAATTTTTGTGATGTTAAAAAATCACTTATTAAGATATAACCAAGCCGGGAATTTCTTAATGTTAAGAAATCACAAAAATAGGTCAATTGTCCCCAGGATACAATACAGTAAAAACCAAATGCAAATAAACCAGATTTAAATATGTAGCTATCCAGTAAAATTAAGTATTTTTAAATTACTAAGTCAACATTTGTCAGTGTATCTTTTGTCATTAAAATATTCTTCTCACTAACACATTTCAGCCCTCGATTCTGATCTTGGCTAATGCATCAGGTGGGGTCCACCACCCATCAGTGCAAATAGGCATTGTGCCCCTGACTTCTGACAAAAATTCCTAATTGGAGCCCTGTATGCAATTAATAGGTAAATTATTCTATTCAAGAGATCTGTTCTTAATGTGCAGGTATTATCTGTATTAAAACAGATAAAGCAAAAATACCTGGTGCTCACACTCTATAATGCTGCATGTCCTTCTTGGCAATACACAGCATCTGTAAAAGTTTTCACTGCATTTTTTTTGATTAATAAAGTAGTAAAAAAAACAAATCTTCAAAATGCCTGCTTTAAAAAAATACTTCTAGTATCATTCCTGTCTTTTCAGTAGGTTGTTACAACTGCAGATAAAAAAAAAAAAAAAGGAAGAGAATATCTGGAAAGGGATCTGCTTCTATGATTTAGTAATCATTCATTTTAGCAATACAAGTAAAGTTTTCAATCACTTTAGAACATGCTTTTAGCTATTAATTTACATTATTATATCATTCACTTACAATTTTACTATTGAAAGACAAGCACTAGAACATACTAGCAACACTTTCTGAATCAGCAACTAATGAAAGATTCTAGAATTTTAAACAAATATATTAAGTTCTTAGATTTTTCTTTTTCAGAGGCCTTGTTGATCTCACGTGGAGAGATTTTTTGGGTTTCACATATTAGCATACAGCAGAGTGTATTAACTTGCAGATTAATGCAGTATATTTATTCACTGCAGAGGTGGAATGATACGGAAATCATCTTACAATTCTGTCTATCACTAAAAATGTATGTCTTGAGTCCGTTCTCCTTTGCAATCTGGTTATTCTGGTTGCATTTCAGTAATTGTCTCATTCTAATTTTTTCAAGTTTATTTAGAGGATGCAAAAGAAAAAATACAGGCACTGCTAAATTTTGCTTATCTGGGACTGTAAGTACTAGTGATTTTTACACAATGCTTTTATAACCTTATAGCATTTAGATTGAAGGCAGGGGCAAAACTAAAATCCTCGCTATCAGTAAAGTGTGTATAGATGTATTGTATGACTGTATTTGTATGATGTGTACACACATATACGCTGTATTTGTATGTAAATATACACAATATATATATTATATAGACCTAGGTATGTATACTGGCAGCTCACACCTTAGGAGTGAAGAAGAGAGCAACAAACATTGTTTTCCTTTAACATATGTCAATATTTGGTACTAAGGAACCTTGATCCTTTTTTGAAGCATCTAGTAATTAGTACTAGGGAAAACAATTACAACCAACTATGGCTGATTTACAGTAGTCCTACAAGAGCTCTGAATCTGGGCATTCTCCTGCCACACTAGATATGTTCAACACTATGAAAATCTAAATCGTTAATATTCATGGCCATTTTATTATAAGTAATAATGACAATGGCCACACTTTACACTTCCATATCTCATGTACTTACAGCAATGGTATATGCTTTCTAACAATGGTGAAAGAAAGAGACCTCACACAAAACGTAGTTGAGTCAGCATCTCTATATACACAGGCAGAGATAGCAAACTTTGAGTAAATTTTATTATACCTACAGAAACATTCTATTGGCTTAAACTAGGCATTTCCTCTAACCACTTTACCTGAATTTTATTTTTCACATTGAAAATATATTTAGCAGTAGCCTTATGCAGCATGGTTCAGCATCACTTTTTGCATTAGAAAGAAAAAAAAATCAGAATGGCTTATGTAGTGTGAATTTATTTGGTTTTTTGCAATTAATAATACTGCCTTAATTAGCATGATGAAATGAGGTAGGATTAAGACAGTTTATTTAAATCTAGTTATCCCTTAAATATATCCTTTTTTCACCTCACTGAGTGCTAGTAGTCATCCAGAAAACATGTAAGATCAGGTGGCCACTGGATTCAGCAGCTGCTGATGGTATTGCAATGCCTATAAATATGTATTTAGAGTGCAAAATTATCATTATGATAGTGGAGGGAAGGATTCACCACCAAAACAATTTTAACAATACCAAGCTAAGTATTAAACTACTACTAACTACAATTACTTCAAACTAATTGCAGGCCACAATTATGAAAGTTGCAGTTATGAAAGTTGCAGTTTTGGTTTTGGGGTTTTCTTTATGATACTTAAGGGGTAAAATTCTTGCTATTCCTTTATAAAAACTGTGCTGAAATACTTGCTTACATTCCTTCTCTCATGTTCCAGTCTGAATGTAAAAGTAGATCCCTTATGAAGTCCTAAAATATCAATACGATTAGATCAACTGCACATCCATATACATCTCTTTTGGGTATAACACACTAAAATGTGGTTGGCAAGTCCATAAGTTTATAACATCCTACTTGTAACAACTAATCTCTCACTTAAAGTCTGTTTCAGCTGGATTTTGACTATATGGGAAATAACACGTGACAGATCTTGAGAGACAAGATGCTTCTTTTACAGTTGTGTGAAGAACACTAAAAATAGTTACATGTTTATATTATTTCATTTCAGCTTCCTATTTCTTAAAGACTAAGTGGATGATGAACTTCTAATAACTAGTATCAGAAATAATATTAACTACTATGTAAAAAAGTAACACTCCTTTGTTTACCGCTAAGAAGAATTGTAATAGAAATCCTTAGGACAGGTGAAAAGCTTTTCACAGGAACACTTCTGAGCATAACTCCCTGATGAATCAAACTCCCTCATGAAAATTCAAAGGGTATCTTTTTTTTAAACTAAACTAGGAAAAATAAATTGTGTCCACTCTGTGTCCTGTCTGCAGTTCCTTTTGATAACCACTTAAAATATGGGTAGTACCTCTGTCACTGTCTGGTGGACTTTCCAGTGGCATGAAAGGAACATGTGCTTCCATTCAGTGTACAAGCTAATATGCAGTGAGCTTTGGATACTTGATAAAAAGCTGATTGTGCAATGCAGGACATTATCTGTACTTTTCTGCATTTCATTTTTACATACTGAACAAAATTTTTGAAGTGATTTAGCTTGTGAAAAAGAACACCGATGTTTCACCGTGGCATATTCTGTTGCACTTTCACTCTTGTTTTAATCTGCACCAATAAAGTAAAGAGTCTTGAGAGATGACAAAAATGGGTAACTGCATCAAGCTTCTGGTTTCTGTGTCATTACAGACTGACTTCATGGAACAGAAAATTTTCGAGCTCCAAAAGTAAGATCAGGAAAAAAAAAATAACATTTCTCTTTGGGTATCTCCTAGAGAATTTCACTCCAAGTCCCTCAATGGAGTGAAAGCCTTTGATTTTGCCTTCCTGTTCAGGGAGGATGTAAAAAATTTCTGGGGATGGTGGTGAAATGAATGTACACATAAAGGATTTATATCTTTGGAGCACTCAAGCAGAAATATGAAAAAGTTCAATGGATGATCTGGATGGACAATTATAGACCCTCCAGGAGAGACAGGCTGGGCAGAGGGGTTGGACTGTACAGTGTTTACATTAAAGGAAAAGCAAATAAAGCAGATTTTTTTGTGGGAGTTTACTATAGATCAGCCAGCCAGGATGATGCCACCACTAAATGGAATCAGTTGAAATCTCCAGAGCAGTTACGCTGGTCCTTACAGGTAACTTCCAGTTCTCAGAGGTTAACTGGGTCTGTCATACAGCAAACACAAAGAGGCCCAGGAAATTCCTAAATTTCCTTTTCGCGTACCTAAGTATGCGTACTTAGGTGCGCATACTAAAGGAGAGGACTGCAGTGATCTCTTTTCTCTGATGTCTGGTGATAGGACACAAGGGAATGGTAAGGGGGATATAAGAATGTCTTGGTTTGAAAGACAGCTATCTGCCAGCAAAAGCTGGAATCTCCCTTTGAATAGAGAATGTAAACCCCCTCCCTCAGATTATTATAATTTTGCAATTGAAGGCTCTCAGGCAAAGATTTGGGAGTGGGAATAACAGTTCTTTACTAGGAATATTAGACAAAGCAAAGGCAAATACAAATGTAATAGCACTAAGAGACAAGCAAAAAAAAACAAGAAACAACAAAACCTCAGAAAATGCCCTGACAGAGTCAGGGATGTGACCTGACACCCTGGGTATCAGGGCGGTGAAAGCAGTCCAGATGAAATCCTCCTTGAGCAGTGAATACAGTTCTATGAAGTGAAATAGTCCTGTATGAGAGTCCAATGCTGAAGAAAAATGTGTTCAGTCTTCCTCTGGAGAGAAATCCAGTGGAGACAGAGAAAACAAGCAGGGTCCCCTGGTACTCCAGTCCTTTCGGAGCGGTGTCCTCGGACCAAACTGCCTGCTCACTGCTGTTCCACCCGGAGAAACCTGCTGCCTCCTTTGTTTAAGTCAAGTATCCATCAAGTACCCAGCCATCAGTTACCTAGCAAACCACCAGGAAAAAGTCCACAAACACAAAAGAAACAGATCCAACCTCCAACAAAGAAATATCAGGGGAAAGTAAGACTGGATATTAGAAAAAAGTTCTTCTATGAGAGGGGGGTCAAGCACTTGAACAAGCAACCCAGGGAAGTGGCCCCAGGCCTGTTGGTGTTCAAGAAGGAGATGACTTGTCATTAGGCTGTCCTGTAGGAGTTGGACTAAATTATCCTCATGGGTCCCTTTCAGCTCAGGGATTTCAATTCTGTAATTCTTATCCTATATTTAACTATCTCGTAAGTACTATTCACTCAAACAGTTAACTTACATGAACTGTGTGAGGGAGAGAAATTAGTCTATTCATTTATGTGACAGTTGTAATTTTTTACACAATTTTGAGAATTTAGAAATTTTTAAAAGCTCACTTAATCTGCACATCAGTTAGAAGAGAAAAGAAAACTAACACAGCAAACACTGTCTAGAAGCAGATGAACTTCACAGCGCATGATAATTAGCTCCAAAAGTATAATGTGTTCTGAATAGGACATCATAATGGAATGTGGAGGAGTAAACTAATGTCTTTATTATTCCAAAGCATCCATGGGCAAGGCATACAATCCTTCTATTAAAGTTACCCATCTCTATAATGGGATTAAAAAACCTGTCTCTACCTCTCTGTCCATCTGGTCCATCTAAGACCAGATGCTAACTCATACTGGCAGAGTTACCAGTTACAGAAATAGTTTGTGTGAGCAAATCTATACAAATTCAAGTATAGATTACTGCTTCCTAGATTTAGATGGCCTTTTGCATATATCACTTTCTACCATCTATAAATGCCTTAAGGATCAGCTTTAGCACACTTTCAGTATTCTGGTCTTTGGAAATATAACATTCATACCTGTTATTTTTTGTTAGGTAGTTGCTATATACATATTCTTTATGTTCTGTTATTCAAAGAAAATAGCAAAGACTAGTTTCTAATTTTATTCTCTGTGAGAAGGTATACAGGCTAACACAGATACTTGAATGTGACTTGCATCACCAGTTTTTAGTCTCACAATCACAGAGATGTATTTGACAATCATTTTCATTTTTTCTATATACCTGAGTGTCCCAGAATAATGGTGGATTTTCCAAGAATATTAGGCTGTGCATCTGTACAGATATAATCTAAGAAATTGCGTATCTGTGGGAAGAAATATGTTGGAAAAGTGACTGAGTGCCAGCAGTTCTTGATTAACATCATTCCCTCAGGGCAGAACAGCACTTGTGCTTTTTATCATAATTAGTTCATTAGCACTACATAACTACTTTGTTGATGCCTACTCTGAGACTTCCACTTGCTTTCTTATAATTACATTTACATTTTTAGTTGTGATAGAGGAATTGGGAAAGAGTTATTGCACTGAACACACTTCTTTTCCTTTTTTTCTTCACTTAATGTCGACAACATGCTTACTATGTCCCCTTAGCAGACAAGCTGATCTGATCCGAACACCTTCAAGTCATCGCTGAGTCCGTTTCCCTTTTTGTTTTTTATTGGATGAGCTCCTGCCTACTCTTAATTTATGAAGTCTAAATAAATTATTTAGATGCATATATCCCATTATTAACAGTGGATCTGGTAGCAGTCCAAACTGGAATACCGCACCCAAATTATTTTTTCTTAAAATACTCTAAAAAATATCTCATTTTATCATCTTTGCTGCCACTTATCACAGACTACAAATGTATTTTGATATTTTTGTCCTTGATTTACCCACTTTCATATTAAAGAGCCCATTCAGCTTCATAAATGTTCTCTTCAAAAAAGAAAGATAATGTCTTTATTTATATTAAGACCAGCAAGGCCTACCTAATGCATAGATGAAAGAACTAAAATTTGGGAGATCAAGGTTCTCCGTTTTTCACTGATCTGCCAGGTTTTGCAAGCCAAGATGATACTATTCTCTTTAGTTAAATGGCAGAAATCCACTATGTTTGCTGTTCAAATACAACCTGAACTGCATCGATAAACTTTCTGCTTGCAGAGATGTAGGAGTATGTTTGTGGTCACTTGGGACAAGATCTGAAATCCACTGAAGTTATCCCTTCAAAGAAAAGGGTAACATCCCTTCTCATTAACTCATGTGGTTTCTGAATCAGATCTTAGTTTAACTTGTTTTACTTACTAGCTCTTTCAAGATGCAATGAGTTTCCTGGGAATTAAAGACTGATAAAGGGAAACTGATGACATAAAAGATTGTCTTCAATATTATCATAAGGAGATGCCATTTGCTAAAATTATTTAAGTATCAGAGAGTAATCTTTAAGACATTTTACCTCTCACTAAGTACAATAAACTTTGAAAAATGTAGTGGTCTGTTTAAGAATACTAGAAGTGAAAAATAGACCCCATGAAATATTCTCACTTTTACAGAATCTTTTTTTTCCCCCTCAAATGCTGACTGAAAGTTTCCTCCTTACAAATAATTAGGGTTTGATAATTCTTTATTCTTCACTATTAGCAATATTAAGTAGGTGAGTAGTGAGCAGCCAAACAGTAGGAGACCATGAGACCAAAGCCCAGTCATTAAGTATCCATTGAGAGCATTTTTACATTTCAAAGCCATTAGCCATTTTCAGTCTTAGAAATTTCTATCACCAACAATTTCACACAGGATCTGACCTGCTACTTTTACTGAAAAGGCCTGAAAATTTAACAGGAACAATCTGGTAAGGTATATGAACAGTCCTAGAAGTGTCACAGCATGGGAGTGCTTAAGAGAGATGAAGAATATTATCCGAAATTCTTCGGGATGCTCTTATTTTTCATCATAGAGTTCTAAATAGTCCATGGCTTGAGAAAAGAACAAAGCCAGTGTTTTGTCTCTAGTTTGGAAATAACCACAGGATACTTTCTGTTAATTTTTTCATTAATGTAATTGTCTGTTTCCTTTACAGATCCAATTCTTCTAACAGTTGTGGTAGGTTGACTGTGGTATCCACTGCCAAGTGCCCACTGCCTATCACTCCCCTCCTCAGCTGGGCAGCAGTGATATAACAAAAGGCTCATGGGTAGAGATAAGGACCGGGAGAGATCACTCACCAGTTACTGACAGAAACAAAACAGATTCAACTTGAAGAAAAATTTATTTCTTTTATTGCCAGTTAAATCAGAGTGAGAATGAGAAATCAAAGCAAAAGATTAAAACCCCTTCCCCTACCCCTCCCCTTTTCTCAGGCACTTGATCTTCTCTGCCTCCTGCCCGCAGCATCACAGGGGGACAGGGAATGGGGGCTGTAGCCCATGGGGGCTCTGGTCATTTCATCACACATGGAGGCTTCCCACAGGGTCACAGCCTCCTTCAGGCACATCCAGCCTGCTCTGGCATGGGGTGCTCCACAGGCTGTCCGTGGATCCCTGCTCCCCTGTGGTCCTCCATGGGCTGCAGTGGCACAGCTGCCTCTCCATAGGCTGCACCGCAGGCTGCAGGGGAATGTGAAATCCAGCACCTGCAGCAATGCCTCCTCCACCTCCCTCTCCACTGACCATGGTGTCTGCAGGGCAGTTGCTCTCACATATTTTCACTCATCTCTCCTGGCTGCTGTTTCACAGCCATTTCTTTTCCCTTCCTAACTCTTTTATCCCTGAAGTGCTGTCACCATTCCTCATGGGCTCAGCCTTGGCCAGCAGTGCAGCTTGGAGATGCCTGGCATTGGCTTTATTGGATGTGGGGGCAGCTTCTCACTGAAACCACCTGGTAGCTCCCACTGTGAAAACCTTGCCACACGAAGCAAGTACAACAGTTTTTCTAATTTTCATTTATATTAATGAGACATGACATCCATGAGTACAGCTCATGTGAATAGAATTGGGTATCACAATAAACTGTCCAGTGACATTTACACCATTTACACATATCACACCTGTCAGTGGAGAAGAAATAATATTTTATGACTTTTCTGAAGAAATATATTTCACTCTTTTTTTCTCCCATTTTCAGAAGAATAAAACTTACTGCTTTTCTAATCTAATTTATCTTTGAAAAGAGCCTTCAACTTCCCTTCTTAAATTCAAATATCCTTTGTGTAAATGAAGTTTTTTTCTCCTCCAGGTCATACTCTGTGTATCGGTGATTCCAATTCTAAATTTTGCCTTAAAGACAATATTTAAAATTTGTCTCTCATATTCAAACTTCATATAAAGTGTGCTCTTACAGAGTCTATTTTATGATAAGAAAAAATGGAACACTTAAGGATACGTCCAAAGCATTCCAAAGTGTAACCAAACAACCATAAGAAGACTATTTTTAGAACACATATTCCACTTACATGCAATTTAAATCCCCTCTACAAAGAGGTACAGCTATTTATTATTCTTTCTGCATGACCAATCCTCCAGTGTAAAAGGAGTTCTAAGACAGGTTAAATAAGAACTAAATAAATGATGCTAAGCCAATTAGAAATGCAGCAAGTAAAAATCTTTCAATGTCAATAGAAACATATTTTAAAATTTTTATTTAAGAGAATGAAGTAAAGAAGGCAGAATGAATAACTTTGTAAAATGAGGTATAAGAAAAGACATGGAGAAAAAATTGACATGTCATGTCCATGGGAAATGAACCTGTGATTGAAAAAAGAACCACGCCAAGAAAAAGAATTTAATAATTAATAACTGTTAATAGGCTCTAAACAAGGAGATAAACATAAAAGTGTGAATTAAAGCATTTAATAATTGCACTCATAAATTATTAACTCAATAGTTTAACCATTGTCTATATGAAAAAAAATTTGTAACCAATGCTAACTTAAGCATTGTACCTAGCATTCACTACTTGATTTAATTTTATGAGCTAACTAATATGTATTCAACTGAATTTAATTATGTTGTTTTCTTAGACATGTGGGATAGGTGAAGATAGTAATGAAGCAAAAGATACTGGACAGTCTCTTATCTTCTTCACAAAAATTTGAGTACAAATTGACAAATTTGTACTTTAAGTGCTACAGTTCTAATTCTGTTGCTAGAAGAGAAGCATAATAACATTAATTAGTTGAAGGTGAATTAAACAATCAAACTAAGAAAATGGAAAAACACCTTAATATAATATAATAGAAACTGTAGTTGAAACAGGCCATTTTATGACTTGTTCTCAGTGGACTGGGGTTTTTTACAGTTGCATCGTGGGGGAGGTTAAGTCTATATAATTTCAGATAGATTAAAAAGGTCTCACCAATTATTAGAAAGAAATGTGCTGAATAGAAATAATATATACATTTTTTTTAATACCAGCATTGTCTTCATATTGTTTTGTTTAGATGCCTTTCCAAGTCTGGTACAATTATTGAAGTGTGAGAATCAGTAAGTTGTCCCTACTGTTTTGAGTTTTCCTTAGTTCAGGGTTTTCCTTAGTTTGAAGTCAATAAACGCATTTAGAAAAGAGCAAAACAAATGTCAATAAAGCATGCTTTACTCTTTCATCACTCTTAAGATCTAGATGATAGTCAAAACACTCTCTAACCCCTCCACTTCCTAAAGAGGGCTCTGTTTGCTGATTCTGAATAGTTTATAGCCCCTTGTTGCAGCATTCCAGAAGTGCAAGTTATCCCACTGTCTTGGTTTGAAAGACAGGTACCTGCCAGCAAAAGCTGGAATCTCCCTTTGAATAGAGAATGTGAACCCCCTCCCTCAGATTATTATAATTTTGTAATTGGAGGCTCTCAGGCAAAGATTTGGGAGTGGGAATAACAGTTCTTTACTAGGAATATTAGACAAAGCAAAGACAAATACAAATGTAATAGCACTAAGAGATAAGCAAAAACAAAGAAGCAACAAAACCTCAGAAAATGCCTTGACAGAGTCAGGGATGTGACCTGACACCCTGGGTATCAGGGCGGTGAAAGCAGTCCAGATGAAATCCTCCTTGAGCAGTAAATGCAGTTCTATGAAGTGAGATAGTCCTGTACGAAAGTCCGATGGTGGAGAAAAATGTGTTCAGTCTTCCTCTGGAGAGAAATCCAGTAGAGAGAGAGAAAACAAGCAGGGTCCCCTGGTACTCCAGTCCTTTCGGAGTGGTGTCCTCGGACCAAACTGCCTGCTCACTGCTGTTCCCCCGGAGAAACCTGCTGCCTCCTTTGTTTAAGTCAAGTATCCATCAAGTACCCAGCAATTAGTTACCTAGCAAACCATCAGGAAAAAATTCCACAAACACAAAAGAAACACATCCAACCCCCAACACCCACCATTTTTCCATGATTGCTTACACTGTAATTTTTGGGCTTCACAATGTTTTCCATTGGTGTAGATGCATTTTTTAGTTGGGCTATCAATCCTGCCGCCTTTTTAGGGGAAGAAAACCTAACTCCTGTGTGACTGCTCTCAGGTGCTTCCATGGTTTCTAACACTTCAAAACCCAGCCCTGCTGCACAAATTAGTACAGGGCCAATTGAAATCTGATAGTATCCACTTGCATACTACCCTTGAATATTTTTGATCATCAGGCATGCTGCTGACAAATGGGGTACACCTGTCTTAAAGGGAGAAAACTATCTTCATTCACGAGTTAACAGGCCTCATTTAAGGAGTTTTGAACTAGATTTGAAGAGGAAAGGGGATAAAAACAGGCTCACTAGAAATAAGCCTGCAAGCACCATGATGATCAAAACCCACAAAATTCTGCCAGGGACCAGTCTGATCAGTCTCAGATTCAGACACTGATCTGATGTTATTCTCTTGATCTGCTTTCTGTTTCTTCCTTCATCATTCCCTGGAACAATAGAGGAGAATTTTACATGTGCTCCTCATCCCTTAACCAGTTAGTCTCAAGATGCTTTTGCCTTTTTGATTACTCTTAGACTTCTTATTGCAATTTCATCACTGTCTGCTTGAAAAAGTATTAATAGTTAGTAATCTGAGGGCTGTACCAGAGCAGAAAATTTCCTCTTAATGTCTTTAACACGGGCTTTGAGGGGCAGCAGACTTTCTTTAGGAAGTGGATCCAGTGTGCATATTGAGTTTTTTGTTCCTCTCAGAAGAAAGTCTCCTATGACAATGACACATTGTGGTTGCAACAGCCTGGTCAGAGAGAGAAAGCCAAATAAACTTTCCCAGGAATTGTTCTGGGGAGTTTTGAGAAGGCTGAGAGAAAGAATTAAAACAATCTTGCAGCTGGTGTTTTGAACAGTTGTTTTCTCATAAGATGTTTACCAAAGGGTGTCTTCTTAATTAGTCAATGGTGATAGGTGTTGATTAAATGACCAATCAGGTCCACCTGTATTGGAACAGTGTATAAAAAGGAATGAGTTTCTAATAAGCTCATTATTAGCTTGCTGAACAGAGTTAATGTGTCATCTTTATTCCCGTTCCTGACTCAACAGTGACAACACATCTTTTTTTCTTTCTCTGTATGGAAGCAGTTTTGACACAGGGAGTAGGCTGACTTAACCTCAGCGAAATCTCTGACCTAGATGAACAACCCTTCTCATTGCTGTTTAGCTGCACTTGCAGAGCTTGTAGCTGTTATATACCAGGGCACCTGGGAGGGTGGGGTAGTAATCCAGAGGATGCTCCACTATGCAAGGCAGGAAATTGTCACCATTTGCCCCCTATCTCTTAAGTCATGATGTTCTGCAGATTGAATATAGGATAGGGAATCCCCTGTATCATGCACCCTGTCTGCCTGACAGATTTGTCTCTGGGAAGGTAGGGGGTTTTTAAAGTAGTCTATCTCTCACTCAGACTCTCTGATGCTGCTTAATGTACTCACCTCCTCCCACAGTTCTGTCACTAAGCGGAGGTGATCCTCCATCTGGGCACACCTCCCACAGGTGTGCTCACTGCCAGTGTTCTTGCGTAGGGCACATCTTGCATCTGACACCTTGGCAGGCAAATGCACAAGGCAAGATACAAGTTAGCAAGACTACGATAGCATAATAAGAAAACAATCTTTGGTGGTTCTAGGATGAATAGAGAAAGACTTGGTGTACTGCAAAGTAAACGTAGAAGGTCCAAGAAGGTCCCATTGTCTTTTTAATGTCTTTTTTCTCTCCTTCTATCTCTTCCTTTTATTTAAAAAAAAAAAAAAAGTCTTTACTGAAAAGAGTTTACAGTGCTGGGACTCCTGCCACAGTTAATAGCTGTAACATGAAGATAAAAGTCAGGTAAGAGCCAAGAGAGAATGTCAAAGGATAAAGTTCCATGAGTTAGGTGACCTGATTTAAAGGCTTGCTGTTACCAAAAGGAGAGATGCTTTGCCATGTGCAGACATAAACACCCACAAACCATCGTTGTTAGTCACATGCTCTCAGTCTTTTGTGCTGGCTCTGGCGTTTTTCTGACCCTGTGCTGAACAAGTCCAGTTTGCTAAATAGGCAGAAAGCAATTCCATGAACAGTTACAAGAAGAAGTGATTGTTTATTCAACAGTGGTTCACAAGAATATTATTTTCATGAATCACAACAAAAGAAATGAATTTTCAAATATAAAAGCTGTACGGGTAAACTGTATTTTTGTTATCATCTGGGATCAAATTCCCTCACTGGCCAAAATCACTCACTTTTCAGAGGTCTGCCTCCCGGTTCTGTGTAAAAAATATCTATAAAAAGTACCTACAACCTGGCTTGCAGAAGGTGACAGTGACAGAAATTTAAGAACAGACTGTGGAGAGTTGCCATGCCACATGCAGTATTATACACCTGAAGATGACACAACAAAAAGGAGCAGCCAGAATTGAACTTGGGCAGATTCAACTCAGATATAAGAAAGTGTCTTTTTGAGAAGTGTTTTCGAACCAGAATAAAATTCTTGCAAAAGGAAAACAGGTTCTGTCTCTCCTGGTATTCGCAAATAGCAACTCAGCAACTTTACAGAGTACGTGTTACTAAAACCCAAGGATTTACATCTACACAAAGATTTTGCTAGGCCATCTACAAAAAAAATACTGTAAACTTAAAAATGGGGCATTTTGCCTCACAGTCAAGACATATGTGTTTAACTTGGGATGCAAAGTGCAGAAACACACTATTTCGTGATATTGCTGCTTAACTGGTCATTACTTCGTATAGAAGACAATACTCTAAAAAATTAGCTAAGGAGGACAAAGCTGCATTTCACTACGACTAGATTCAAATTCTCCTGCTCTGAACCCCATCGCAGTGGGGGCGGAAGTAAAGAAACTTCTCCGCTTTAATAGAAGGCACGTCTTTGAAGCAGCTGGCATTCCTCCACTGGCAATGCAGAATGCTTCTGAAAAACCTTTTTATACTTTTATTTGTCAGCTTCTCGCCTACGGTTCCACGCCCCGCCTCTGGCATTCCGCGCCACAGCACGGCCGCTCACCCTCCGGCCATGGGGCGGTGCCGGGGCGGTGCCAGCCGCGACGAGGGGCGGTGTCGGGACCCAGGAGTGGCGGAGCCGGCGGCGGAAGCGGCAGGGCCGGCGTTTCCGGGCGGAAGCGACGGCAGTTGGTGTTTAAAGGCTCCGCGGCGGCAAAAGGCGGCGAGTGGCGGTAAGGAGGGCGGGGCGGTCCGAGAGCTCCCGGTTCTCTCCGCTCCGCCTCGGGAGCGGCCGCGCTCCCCCGGCCCCGGTGGCACCCGGGCGGAGCGGGGAGATGGTCTCCAGAGCCGCCGATCGGCTCCTGATCGTCGTCTCCGTGCTGGAAGGTGAGCGGGAGGGGCGGGAGGGTCGCGGCCTCCCGGCTGCTGCGCGTCCCCTGTGTCCCGAGAGGAAGGTGAGGGCTGGCCCTGCCTCCGAGGTGTTTCCTCTGGTGGCGTGAGCGCGGTAAGCCGAGAAGCCTTGAGTAAACCGAGCTTATTAATAAAGCTTTGGACGTGTGTATCTTAAGGCCAGGCTTGGTCACCCTCCGTTAGGTTTTGGAGGTATTTACGCAATGTAATGTTTTAAATTAATGGGAAAAGTAACTCTCTTTCCCTGAGGGTTTGGGGTTTGTTGGTTTGTTTTTTTGTTTGGTTTGGTTTGGGGTTTTTTTTGTTGTTGTTTTTTTGTTTGTTTGGTTGGTTGGTTGGTTTTTTGTTTGGTTTTGTTTTGGTTTTTTAAGTAGTATACTGATGTTTCTATCCCTTCGTCGCAATCTGCTCTAAGCTTTTTTTGGTACTGTTGATTCAAATGTATGTCTGGTTGGTCATCTTGCATTTCTACAGGTTTTAGTTTCTGTAGTCTAATTTGAGTGTGTGTGTGTGGGAGTGAATTATTTGTTGGTATGTCTTTTTCTGTTTTGGGGATTAGTGGGGGTTTGGGTTGTTCTGCTGAATGCTTTCTCTTTATCAAGTAAATCCTATTATCTCTCTGTCCCTGTATGTGGTTTGCCAGAGGAACTTATAATTAAGATCTTGTTGTCAGATATGCTTGTAGTATCATCTCCCCAGACTGCGATATAAGTAAATTTTACTTCTTTTTGTTATTTCAAATCAGAATATTGGATGATCCCGAACCCAGGACCAATTCTGTACAGTTTTAGGCATTCTCCTAATCTGGTAATGATTTTTTTTCTCCAGGAAGTAGGAGGAAAAACACCATTCCCTAGTTTTGTAAGATCGTGTTTTTCTATTTTGATGTCAGACAGTCATAACATTTTCACTTGAAGCAAAACATTGACTCTCTTTCTCATGCCTGCTCCCTTACCTATTGCCAGTCATAGGTGTCTCAATTCTAATTGCTTGCTATGTTGCTTTGTTATCAATTTCCTATTTCTTTACAAGTAGTCTGTTTCATGGTACATTCTTTCCTTTTTCTGCATAGTGCAAACACTTTTTCTTTAAAGAACAGAGCAGGGAGGGTGATATGGGGAATTAATTTCACGTAACTGATTTATGGCATAAATCTGAGCTCTTGCATCTCTTTTAGTGATGGTGCATGCAATGCTCTTTTACAGGGCGCTGTTTCCCAAAACGACCCAAGCACATGCTTATAGTTGAAGCCAAGTTAGATGGTGAACAGTTGGCTACTGACCCTGTGGAGCATACTGATCAGCCAGAATTTGCTACAGAATTGGCCTGGGAACTTGATAGGAAAGCACTTCATCAGCACAGGTAATGTTAAAAAGTGAAGTCTAATTTGCAGATAAAATTTAATTTTCTTGTCTTTGCAGTTAGTAAAATACAATTTTTCTTTTATGTCATCTGAATTGGTTTTTGGAAACTTTCTTTTACTTGTATCTACCATAATGTTGTGAAAAAATGTACTAATATGCAAAAATTGTAGTATGTGGCAAGATAAGTGATGTTTAGAAATTCTAAAGGGTATATTTGCACACTACTGAAAAACACCGTGCAGGCTCTTAGAGCAAATTAATAATGCTGTAATTCAAACATTGCAGTCAAGCTTCCTTATGTGCACTGTGGCGCAAAATTAACTTAATTTCAAGTCTGAAAAGCCTGTGTAAAAAGTTTTTGAAAATTTCAAGGAGATAAGCTGAGAAATTGAATGTTTCCATAACTGTTATTTGGTTTCACAAGTCTTACAACTTACAGATTGTAATATTATGGCCATATTGTCAAAGACATTAAAAAGGCTGTATCATTTTTATTTGGCAGAGAAAGATGCCTGCATGTGCCATGTGCTAGATGTCTTATCTCTGCCTTGAAGTAGTCAGGTGCTTTACCAAAAATCTTCTCCACTAGTCCTGTTTTTAAGATGCCCTTACAAGTGAAATTCAAATTTTGTGTGAGGCGCTGTGCTTATTTCTTTTATGTGAGTGAGGTATTTATTTGTTGCTAATATCTTTTTAATAGTGCTTGAGACTCTGAGGCTCCAATGCACTGTTCTTAAAAAATTAAACCACTTGTTCATTCTCTTACTTAGTGATGACTTTTTATATGTTCAATATAAAGTCAGTTTCTGACCTTACAGAACTAGTTACTTAACATGTTTTGTATCACTGGCTTGCTGGAAACCTGTGAACTATCCTTGAGAACTAATTGCAGAAATACATTTTATATTTAATATTTCAACTGAGTTACTTTTTCAGGCTTCAGCGTACACCTATCAAACTCCAATGTTTTGCACTGGATCCTGTATCTTCAGCTAAAGAGAATATAGGCTATATTGTACTGGATCTGAGGGCTGCACCAGAAAAGAAACAGGTATGTTACAGGGTATAAAGATTTTAAAATTTGTTTTGACAACAGTGCTGTTACAGATAATATAATTTGAATTAAAGCGTAGGCTAAACTTTTCAGTCTTGTTTTGGAGTATGACTGATCGTGTATGGGGGATTTTGTTGCTTTTCTTAAGAGGAGAGATATCTCGACTCTGGGAACATGTGCAAATTAAAAAATACAGTTGGTACTAGTCTTGCTTACTTCTGAATTGAATAATAGGATCACTAGTAACCAATTAATCTACATAATCTCATTATTTAATCAACTGGAAAATTTTATCTAAGCAATAGGTATGGAACAATTGAATTGAGTGTCCATCATCAAATCAAGTCTTAAGTTGATTTTTTTCATTGGACCTCCATAGATGATGATGTGTTAGGTGATTGTTTCTAGCCCCTTAATACAGCATAGAGTAAGCACAATATAATTGCTTATGTAAATGTAATTAGCCAACACTCTTGTATCAGGATTGATCAAAACATAACTTTGATACAGGTCATATGAGGAGCCTGGTGCCCTATTTTGACATCATTTTTCTAGAGAATTTTCAATGCATATAACTTATTGTGCAGTTGAGGACTTGAAGGTTTTCTAAATAAAGATTTGTGGTATATTTCTCTATCTAACTTTTCCACAAGTCAGTGGAAAAAAAACAGTATGTTCAGGTAGTCATCCAGTAATCATTCTACAGCATATTTTAGTACAATAGTGTACTAAATAGGCCAAATTTTTAGAAATAAAAAACATAATAAATAAAAGTGTATTTCTGTAGATGATGAAGTAGAAGTGCTAGATTAAGACTGAGTTTTCGGTAGTATTATACTGGATTTTTTCTGTTGCTTTTAAACGCTTTTGGGTCTTATTTTTATTTTTTTATTCTATAGGCACCTAAATGGTATTCTTTGCTCAGTAGCAAGTACCCTAAGTTTAAACCTGAAATACAAATTGGTGTTGCATTGGAGACTGATTCAAAAGCACTGGTTGATGATTTTAAAGCAAAGGAAGCCCCTCCTAGAGAAGGGAAGGGTAAGTAACATGACATCACTTACTTTGAATTAAAAGTCTTCCCGTGCCAGATGGCATATCACTTGTTGCAAATGTGTTGTTTTAGGTCTCAAGAGAATTTTAAGTAAGTTTTTCAAGGATTCTTTACTGTGATAATTGTGTGACTTCTAGGTGGACAAGTTGCAAACCAACTGATACTGAAAATGAAAATAAGGGCTTCATAGTTAACACCCTTGAGTATTTAACTTGTATCTATGAGCTTTGGAAAGTTAAGAAAGAAATAGGAAAGGAACCTCTTTATAGGAGGTAAAGTTTCAGTTCTTTGGGCTTGGAACTGTAAAGTAGCAGAATGTCTCATTTGTTGGGTAGACTTGCTTCTGTTTTGGTGGGTTCTTCTTCTAATCTCTAGGTACTTAAATTATGTACTATTGTTAAGGTTTTTTGTAGTAACCTCTTCTTACTGTTGGGACTCATTCCAATTCTGGATTCTCTTGTTCATTTTTCTCAAAGGAAATCAGTGAAATGTGTCAAAAATCTATTGGAACTCAAATGTTAACACTAGTAGGTGCCTTTCTGTGCTGTGCCTTTAAGTCAACTTTTGCATTTTGTGTGGGGTTTTTTTTAATGCAAGCTAGTAGTTGTTAAAAAAAGAAAAACAAGGTCTTAGAAGCTTGATTTAAAGAGTCCCAAAACAAAAACATATTTCCATCTTGCCCTGGTCTCTCACCCAAATGCCTGCTACTTAATTTTTGAAAAATGAGCCTTTTGATACAACTAGTGGATTTTCTCCTGCATACCTTACAATACTTTGTGTTCTTGCCCTGAAGGTACCTTTTCCCTAATTCTAAATCCATCATCTATCTGCTGATGATCTGTGGCTGTGATTTTGTAAAAGCAGAGTGGTCAGTGGCAGTAAATGTTTTACAAGCTTCTGGCCCAGAATTTGCTGACGGCTGCATTTCAAGATTGGTTAATACACAATTTAAGTTTCATTGTAAGATAGTTTACTCCATTCTTTCAGGTTTACAGCAAAACACAGGGAACTTTCCATATTGTAACATCTGTAAAGAAGGCAAAGACCTACTGTAAATGATCCCTTAGTCTGCACTTCCCATGTGGTCTTTGTGCCTGCAAGTTCTCCTATCCCTCATGACACTGGCAAAAAACCAAAAGACCTTTCTGCCTTTACTCAGCACTGTTTCCTATTTCATGTTTTCTATGGAATAATTGCTACAAACAAGTTTGCCAGCTTTTTCCTTTTTTTCATGATGTCAAAATTAGCCAATATCACATTTATGTGATGGGAAAAATAAACTTCTGGGTTTTCACAGTTGTAAAGCTAATGTTCCAGGCATTGGCTATGACAAAGCTGGATTACCCAGTTCTAGTCTGGTCAGGTACTTTTCCATTTAGTATTCATACATTCTTTTTTTCTTTACTGACTTAGGTTGTCTAAAGCTTCCACTATTTGAAACTGAGCTTTTTGTTCACAAAATGTTATGTCATTATTTCTATTTGGTGTAGCCTGAGAGCTGAAGGTGTTGAATTACTGGCTCTAAAGAACTGAAACTAGCAAACCAGAATACAGAGTTTTACATTGAAGATTTCAGATGAAAAATCTTTAAATGAAACATTCTAAAGATCTGTGGAATGTGGTACACCATACTTGTTCCAATAGATTGCAATATGTGGTAACTGTCCTGCATTTCCTTTAATGAGCAAAGTAAAAGAATAGCATGGTATACTGCAGCCTAGTGAAATAAACTTCCAGTCACCATAATGTTTCTCATTGTAACACAAAAAAAAAAAAATAGGAACTGGAATTCTGTCTAGCATGGTGTTCAACATAGCAGTTGTGAATAAAAGCTAATTTCAGATTTTTTTGTAGCTGTTTCGAAGTATACATAGGGACTGGTTTGTGTTTTGCAAAAATTTGGAACCAGGCATCAAGATTTTTATTTGTAATTTTTCTTTCCACATGCAATTTCCATGTGTAATGCTTAAAAATAAAATTGCAATTATATGTCAGATTGCTGCAGCAGTTATAAAGACCATTAGTTACTCACGTTTATTTCTTCTCTCTTAGTACTGACGCTTTTTCGCGGACTGGACCCTAAAAGTATTGTGCCAGTCTTGAATGAAGAAGAGGGCTACCATCAAATTGGACCAGCAGAATATTGCAGAGATCACTTTGTCTTATCTGTAACTATTGCATTTGCCACACAGTTGGAACAGGTCTGTTTCCTTACAATGTGTAGTTTTTAAGAAGTGTTATCCCACATTAGTATTTTCACCCTCCCATTCCTCATTTCTAATCAGTTTTTTCTAAGTTTATTTAAAGAAATAGCCTTGTCCTAAAGTGAATTTATATTCATTTAAAAACTTTATGAAGTCCTTAACATTTCAAACTGCAGATGAAATATA
>WBNO01021671.1:0-14479 GCA_013400575.1 Peucedramus taeniatus | reverse complement strand
TCTTTTCATGCTTGATTAATTCCTTATGTTTGATGACTTTGTTGCCATAGCTAAGCAAGTTAATATTTCTACAAGCAAATATGCCAAGTTATTTATGTAATTTTCAAATTACATAATCTGTATGTAAATATGTAATTTTCAAAAACAAATAAGTAATCACCTTACCTCAAAAAAGACCTTAAGAAAAAAGCACCAACCAGTTTCTTCTTGTCAGTGAGCAGCACATTCAGGAGCGCACCGCCCATGAGTGGCACACCTAGGATTTGAGCCAGAAAGATTTTTCCACTACCTTCAACAGGCTTTCTGGACTGCATGAAAGAGAGCAGATTTTACCAAAATAATTGCTTAATTATACTGATTAACAAAAATAATGAATAGTTAAAAAAAAAAAGACATGAAATTTCTGGTGGTCACTCTGAGCCTTAACTGTGTAGAACCTCAAGTATTGAACTCACACTGGCCCTAAAAATGGCTGAAGCATCTGTACCAGTGGGTGCTTGGAATTAGGCCAGAGGACATCATTTCAATGAATTTGATTACATCCAATAATCCTGGAAAAAAGAAACACATTTTTGCCTCCTGAAGACAAGGTTGCTTGTGTTCATGCTTAGTGTAGCAAAAAAACCCCAAAAAACAAAACAAAACAAAAGAAACCAACCCCCCCCAAAAAAACAACCCCAAAACAAAAAAACAAACAAAAAAACCCAAACAAACAAAAAACCCAAACAAACAAACAAACAAAAAACCCAACAAAACAAAAAAATGGAAAAAAAACCCCAAACCAACCAACCAAATAAAAAACAAACAAACAAACAAACAACAACAAAAAAAAAAGCCAAAAAAACCCCACCCCCAAGTTGTTTATTCAATATCAAAATNTTTTGTGGGTATTGGTTGATAACTTGGTGGTAACTTGGCTATGTCGTGAGTACAGCATGGCAAAGGGGGCATGACAAATTTACCAAGTTACTGCTGCTGATCATTGGTAAACCTGACTTTACAGCATGATATGCTAGCCAGCTTTTTACATGAGTGGGAAACTGAACAGATATAATAGCAAGTGACAAAAGCATTTCTTACCTCATGTTCTTACCTCAGAAGTCTCATGGCTGAAATAGGTAAAATAGGGGCTCAAAATCTCCTATTGTACCTGTTTCATGCTCTCAAAACTTCAAAGGCGTAAAGTTTGAATTAACTGTGAAACAAAAGAAATAAGCCTGATGGTTTCCCTACCAGGTAGGGAGACATAAAACAGGTCACATCCTTTTGGGCAGACACCATGAAGTAATATACACTACATGGCAGAAAGTGGCATGTCTGCAATGCCTTGCTAGTGTTCTGTGGTTGGTAAACCATCACACGAATTGATTTAAAAATGTAAATGCATGAGAGAGAGCAATCACAAGGTAACAGGGGGAGAGATGGGAGGACTAAGACAGGCCATATGTTCCTCTCCTCCTTCTGCATTTGCTGCTCTCATACAGAGAATTCCCTGCCTGACAGATGGAGAGAAGTGTACTTTATGCAAGGTGCAGACGGTTTTCTCTGTGAAAGCTTAAGAGCTAGAGAAAAAAAAAAAGCAAAGCAATTATGAGTTTTCAGTATAAAAATCTATGGCCCTTATCAGATATATTACAGATGACTTCTAGAAACCTACAGAATAAAATAAAACAATCAGAAATATTACTGAGCATTGCTAACAAAGTCTCTTGACCATTGGAAATTTTATATTTTAGTTTTAATAGGAAATTGGTGGCATGAAGAGAACACTCTATTGCTCAGGCTGCTGGAACAANCAAAATAACCTGTTTTCTTTTTAAGATCACTGTTTTGGCAGTTCAAAATTTCTCTCTATTCCCTTATTTTCTGTTTGGGTTAGTTGGTTGTTGTTGTTGTTGTTGTTTCATATCTCCAGATAGCTACAGATCTATAATTTAACATTATTTGCATGAATGTGTGGAGTTGATAAATTTAGATACTGTGGATGGATGGCAGGTTTTTCTTTACCATAATCCTGTCCTGCACCAGGCAGCAAGAGAGAAGCATTTTGATAGATAACATGAGCTGAAGGTTTTTGATAGATAACAAACTCATTAATCACTGTCCTCTAAGTGCTATAAGAAGAATTTAAAATGTGCTACACTTGGCACTTCTAAAAGTTTCTTGCTTTCAAATCACAGCAATTACTACTCTGTGCTTTTTGACTAGCCTGAACAGCCATTTCAGTATGAAAAAAGGATCAGTGGGGGTTAAATTTAGTATAAGATCAGACAAGGACAAGCTTCACAGTGGTATCATTAATGCTCTCTTCCTCTTACCAGAGAACATTGGCAGACTTCCAGTTTATTAAAACAACAATCAAAGGCAGATCTTCTCTCTCTATACACAATGAGTCAAGGATGGATCATTTACTCAAACAGAGCTGTTCGCTGAGGTATAAACACAAAAATGCATTTCAGGGGAAATAGTTCATGAATATTATGCAAAAATGCTCCATAGTTGTGTTTTATATGAAAGCATTCCAAACATTATTAAATACAAACAGAATACTACATTGTTTTTCTAAAAGGTCTAAGGTCAGGAATTAGAGTACCTTTAAAGGAAAAATTGACAACAAATATAAAGGAACTTTAACATTTGTAAGTTTATTAATTTAACTAAATGTGAAAAAATTATTTGCTTGATTAATTTATACTCTAAAGAAAAAAATAGTAATATGCATCTATGCATCATGGAAAAATATAAGTGTAGGGAGACCATGTGTACAAAGACAGAAACATGATAAGTACATATTTTTATTAAAAATAGGGATTAGAATTTTGGGTTTCTATCCTGTGAAACAAGTTTGAAATGACAGGTTGCAAGTTCATCCAAAAAGTCCTTTGATTCACATTGTGCTCACCATTAAAAATGGGTGATGTGGAAGAAAAAACAAAAGAAACAGACACAAGCCACAGATACACCCTCACCCCCCAAAAATAAAAGCAATGCAAAATGGAATTCAGAGTAAACAGGGAGGAAAACTAAATACATGGAACATGAAATCCTGACCCTGTTGAACTCACTGGGCATTGTGCTGCTGGCTTCAAGGATGTCAAGGTTCTGTCCAGAGAATAATAATAGTAGTAATATAAAAAAAGGCAGAAGCAGAGGACAGCATTTTAAGACACTTATTCTGGTAAGCTGTCTATCATATGTAGGTTATCTGTTGGTGGATGATCTCGTTTGGGAGGGGAAGAACTGGTTTTCTGCTTACTATATGCAATACAAGCTTTTTAGGTAAGAAAAGGAAACATGCTTGTATTTTTTTAATGTCATTGAAATAATGAATGAATAGAGNCATCTGAAGCATCATTTCAAAGGAAGAGGTGCAGAGTGTTTGGAAATCTAGTTGAGTTGTATTTAAATAGGTAGGATCTGAAAAACTCAGCCTCTAGGAGATTAACACAACCCTAATAAAAGCCTTTCTTGTTCTTCTAACATCTACGATTTGTCTCAAAAAATAATTTTGGAGGTTAAAGAGGATTGTGGTACATCTGAATGGCAACTAAAGATGTAAGGCACACAGGTTTCATACTTGAAGACTACTGTCAGCAGAGCCTCAGGGAGAAGGGTCTGTAAAATCTGCTTTGTTTGCAGGCTGCGTTCAATAAATCCAAATCTTTGATAATGACACAATCGTATTGAATGGTGGCTGTGAATGAATGCTTGTTGAACTTTTAAGATATGATTCAGCACAGGCACTATGAGAACAGAGCACAATAACATTAAACACCAGATGGCATTTCAAAGCCCATCAGATACACAGATTCCTTTTTCTTCCGTACAAAAGATCGGCAAGGCCCCATGTCTGAAAAAAAGCCCATTAAGATAAATGGAGTTGATTTAGTTTTGTCTTGCTAGGGCTATTATAAGAAAGTCATCTGAATGGGTCAAATTACAAACTGCTCTGGATCAAAGGAGAACAACTGCAGTAGCAGGTCAAATTTATCCAAGGTATGTCAACTGGATCAGCATGAAACCCCAAACTGCAGTGCAAAAACTCCTTAGCGTGGGCCTAGACAATAATTAATGCAAGTACTGCTTCTTTTATACTGGAAGTTAGAAAGGCATTAGCTGAACAGACTCATCAGAAATTTCTTTTTCAGTTTCCTGAGAGGGAGAGATTTGTGAAAGCAGCATCAGAACCCCCAGTTCAACAGGGACAAGCACCTGTGCAGTCCAAAAGACCCACTTAAGGGCAGGTGAGTGAAAGGTAATGCAGCATGATCAATCTTGAAGCCTGATATGGAGAGGACTTAAACATTTTGAGTCATGTTCAGCCTGGGAGAGGTTCCCCTGGGATGCGCGAAAGTACGCCCATGATTTATTTGGTCTATTGGCAGCACGGCATTTGTTGGCTTGTCTCAGTGATCCACTGGTCCTGCACGGTTTGTATGAGCAATTGTGCTGGACAATGCCTACATTGCAGGCTGGGACTGTGTGGGTATGTGTGTGTGAACATCATTGTAACATTGGGAGCAACGTTGGTAATGTTATACAGAGTGTAAAGACAGGCTTTCAGAATGAGAGATGCATTTAAAAAAAAATTAGAAATGTTTGTGAGGGAAAATAAAGAAATGGTGGGGTCAAAGAGGGGAAAGTTCCCTTGGGTGAGCTAATTATTTGACTGAAAATAGAAATGGGAACTTATCTGCCCTCTCCACCCTGTATTGCTGATGGCAAAGTAACAAACAGCAAGAGACTCCACCAGATGACAAAGACTACTACTTGTGAGGCAGGATACATATAAAAAGCTGCCATGGTGTTGCCAAAAGGAGCAGCCCTCCAAGCTTCATCACAGATATCCAAGTGTCCCCTGCAGCCTTTCTGATATGTCATCAGCAAATGGTGCTAATACATCAAGCAAATGACTGACATATATACATTTTCTAGCAGTCCAGTTGAGCATCTTTTTTGCAACTGCATTTCTGGTTATTGAGTCTAGGGAAGTCATTCACTGAGACTGGAATTACTAGGGACCAGGAAAATATTCCACAAATTGCTGTTTGCTTTTTTTGTCCATTCAACACAAGTCCCATAACAGCAGTTGAGACACTAAACTGCTCCTCTAATCATGACACTGCTTAATTTTGTCACATTGGAGCACTTTTTAGAATGAAGAAGGATGCCTGTTTTTTATGTTTAATTCTGACAGAGGCTTCTGGCACCAGAAGTTTGCTGAGAGTGATGGTTGTCTGGTTTGACACAAATAAACAGATTTTAGTGAATGATGCATATTTCCGCTCAGCTGCAAACATTTGGATTTTCTCAGGGGCTGGATGCAGTGAAATGCTATGGCTGTTCAAACAGACAAGGGTGTCAAAGCCCCTGATGATTCCTAACACTTGTACACATCACACAGGAGCAATTAAACTGACAAGGGGAAAAAAACCTCTCCTCAGTCCAGATTTACACTGTGTTCCCATTCATGGACAAATCAGCAAACATTTCCAATGCCTTAACTGAGTAATGAATGGGTTCTGGGTTAGTTACTGTGCTGACAGCAGGTTTTAAATTCTATTGAGTCAGGCAAGGGGGAAGGTGAATAGGGTAGAATTACAGGAAAGGATTAATGAGGGGTTTCTTGCTGAACATACTGTTACAGTGTTCTCTCAGTCACTATACCAAGCAGTCACTGATTTTTGCCTTAAGGACTGTACTTTTATAACCTAAAATATGCCTCCTTAAACAAATCCACATCAGGCAATGTGTCAACACTTCATTGGTTTCAATAGAATTAGTTTCCTAAACGCTCTTTTCTGAGGCAATTTTTGTACTTGAAAGTGCATTACAAGGAACATTTACTACAACTACAGTACAATGATGTATAATACGACAAACATGGTTTTAATGAGTGCAAGCTGTAACAACAAATATACTACACATATGGTCTGTCTTTCATTCCTTTTGCTTTGCCACAGTCCTAGCAAAAATCCTTACATTCATCTTTTTGCAACCATTAGTTGCTACTATTAGATTTAAATATTGTCTTGAAGAAAACAAAAAAGGGCACTGCAGAAGATGTAGTAACAATTTTTAGATGATGACAGATGCCTGCTTATTAATGTTGTGTTCCTACTGCTCATTGTACTTACGAAAGGATGTCAAATCATAAAATAATTTTCTTAGAAAAGAGAATACTCACAGAGCCTCCACTATACACGGCATGTGAAATTAAACTCAGGGCTGTTTGCCAGGCTTAGTTGTGTCACATTCACTGAAGAATCTTAGACAGAGCCAAGGGCTGTCAAGATGCCACATCACTGGCTTTGGAGCAGCCCACAGCTCAGTCAGGTGCTAAAATTACATTACTGTGGAGATAGTGATCTGAAACACTGAGAAGAAAATCCTTTATTCTTTGTCTCCACATTTCCGCTGGCCTTGTTTAAAAATGTCATTTTATACTTTTTTTCTCCCTGCAAAGAAAGCATTCAATAGGTTAGGATACCTAATTTGCAAATTGCTTAACTTTTAGGCCTTGGTTTCTTTCATGACTTTTGTTTTGCTTATGTACTATATTCTCATTCTTAAACCTCTGTCTTCTGGCATTTATAGGATGCTGGCTAAGTGTAGGAGCCCCAATTCATCAAGGGTTGCTGGTTCCTTAAATACTCTCGGTTGAGGCGATATGAACAATGAGAAAAGAGGTCTTTATTCTCTCCTTTGGCTAAAGGTAAATTACACTTCAAACCCTAAACCCCAAGCCTTTCTTACATGAGAAAGAGTTTAATTAAATTCCTACATGTACTGGTGCCATAATGTTGCCCTAAGAGAAATGTGCAGAATCATAGAATGACTTGAGTTGGAAGTATGATGACATTTTGTTTAATCATGGGAAGTATGCCTTTGGTCTAAGCATATAAAATAAAATGCAAACATTTTCTCACTTAAAGTAAATTATATCAAGACCATCATAGCTATGTTCAAAATTCACAAGACTGAACCAAACATGTCTGAAAAGACTTACCATTTTACTTTTTTATTACTTTCACAAGAAATGGAGAAGCTTAAACGTGTTTTTCATTCTTTCCTCTAAACTGTCTAGGTAGCTTTTTTTTTTCCTTCTACAGAGAAAGGGCAGAAGGAGGGAGAAGAAAGATAAAGAAGCACAAAAGCATACACCTGAATTTGAAGCACAATTATTCTCCACCGCTCAAGAAAGTTCCCAGTGCTATAGACATGCAGGGCTAATGACTAATTAGGCACCATGACAGTATAAGAAGTACATGTTATTCATGCTGGCCTTGTTCTGCTGCCAAAGAAGACAGTGCTGATACCCACTTTGGTTTCTAATCAAAGTACAGGTGGCCTCACTTGATTTTAAATTTTTTGCCCATCCTGCTGAAACACAAGTGTCATTATCATCTTGTAAAGCTTTCATACCTTGTCAATGATCATTCATGAGCAGCTCCTCATCATACTGACTCCTTCTTTCTTTCTTCATGGCCGGCTGACTCCTTCCTGTCCCTGGCATGGCCGCCTAACCCTTACTATTCCTCACAGTACATCCTAGCCCTTACTGTTCCTCTCACAACCGCCTGACCCTGCCTCCTTACAGCAGCGCCAACAACTCCATCTTCCTTCTCAAGCAGCTAACCCACTCTTGTAACACCCATCCTTATTGGCTATAGCCATGACCTTTTAAGGGCAGACCTTAATTGGACATAGCTGTGGTCTGTCCTGGTCATTGGTACAGCTGCAACACCTTAGGGGGGAGATTGCCTTCAGCACTATCTCTATTCTCCATCCTCCCACGCACAAGTACGACAAACTCTCGTCATGTGCACAGGAAAGACTTCAGCTTACTGCATCTCTACAAGGCCTCCTAAGGTGGACTTCTATACTGAGAGAATATTTATGCCCAAGCTATCAAGTGCTAGGTTGGCCCTCTCTGGCAGGTGAAGAGATGCTGTACTGAGTACAGGAGCTCTGAAATGGAAAGAATGAGCATATATTAAAGAAAGCAGGTAAAGAAATGTTTAACAGCATAAAACAAGATGCAGTGTTCTGAGTCCAGCTCACTGCTCTTTGTCTATGTGACAGACTCTAGCACTGGTGAGACTGGAAAAAAGAGGGTGACAGACATTCTTCCCGTGGCATTTTCCACCCATTACCAGCAACTGAGGGCTCATGGACTTTGGAGCAGGTTTGTGCAGCCTAGTAGCGACTGGCCCTAGGAAGACTTTTCTTTTGTGATTTAACTATCATTTTTGAAGCCATTTAAATGGAGGTGGGAAGAGGGTAGTTTTACAAACAGTGAAGTCAGGCCTGGGAGAAATGAGTAAAGCCTGAGTATAAACAGGCTACAATAAAAAAAAACTTTCTAAAAAAGGAGAATTCTCAGTCAGATGCAAAGGATGGCAGAAAAAGACACTTTAAGATGGTAAATTATAACTTCAATAAAACAGCACGTATAAAAAAATAGATTACTTGAAATGTTTCTTTTTATTCCTGCAGGCAGAGTTTTAAGGAACTTCTATTAAAAAACCTTTCAGTTTTATTAATTTCAAGTGGGAATTCTCCAGTCTATCCTCTTACAGTTTTTTAATGCAATAAGGGAATGCATGCTTTCCAAGCTTGTTGGAAAAGTTAGTTGAGCAATACAGGTTGATGGATATTTCCATCAATTCAATATCTGCCAGTGCCTTAACACAGTTTACACCCATTTATCAGAGAAAAAAACAATTAGACTGAGTAGAAATTATACCTTCAAAAATTTCTAAAGCAAGTAAGTAACCTAATCAATAAAATATAGGGTTCATTAGCTTCAGTGAGGACTTGAATGTCAGATATAACAAGCCCAGCAGGGGTGATGAAATTTCATATGAGAGTAAAAAGTTCTGCATGAATAATCTAGAAAAATTTCTCAATGTTTTAAACATTAATATTTTACATATGAAACCAAGTCTGTTGGCAGTGGGCAGAATAAAAACCAAGGTTTTTAAAACCACAGTTATTTTGGTGCAAGTTAATTTCAAAATTACATCTTTATTGTTTCCCGGAAAAGACTGAATCTGTTGTGGGACCCAAAGGTTATGACCATAACTCCTTATTTGAACCTAATATTTGTGTCAGCCAAGACAATACAAAAAATTGCCACACATTTGTATATGGTATTAAATGGTCTACTATAGTAGAGATTTAAATGCTATAATATAGAGAGATCTTGAAAGATTCTCAATAGAAGTAATGCAGATCTTGAGTTTTTTCAGGCCTCAAGGGTTGTATTTCTTCACAGCTCACCATACCATGTATCTTGTTACATTTCTCAATACCCCCATGTTTACTGTCATGTTTTCTGTGTTTACACAATCTCACAGTTAGGGCTGTGTGAGCACATTTTTGTTTGGGGTTGAACTAAGGGGAAAAACTATAACACTGCAAGAATATAACCTGAAACCTCGCTTGAACTACCACTGAACCTGAAAGGAAAGGCTTTGTCACGTAAGGTAATAGCAAGGACATGGTTACTTCAGTCTTCTTGCTAAAATCTCAACCTGAATTTAGAAATCAATGAAAAATTTTGACTTTCCTACTGAACACCAGAGTTTTACAATAAAAAAAAAAAGCTACTTGTTTGCAAATTAATTTGATACAGTACTTGCAATAGGAGGCAAAAAGCATACACTTTAAGTGAGAGAAAAGGACTCATTTAACAAGTTTTAAAGAAAAATGTTGAAGTTGCTTAATTGTCAATTCTGCAGTACAAACCTACTATTACTTTAATGTAGGCATATTTTAAATTTAGTTTGATCATATTGAACTATTTTTCACATAAAAAATTCCCTGTTACAGCCACATTACAGTTACTCAATGAGATTGATATGTCACTTGATTTTGGTGATAAATAGGGACAAAAGCAAGTTAGAATTTGCTGTAAATGTAGTTACACTAGTTGAGTCAGTTTCTGGTAAGAATAGCGGTATTCATATTTTTTTAAGGGTATAAATTATTTCTCTGTTGGAAAATAACCCAATCTTTATCAACACTAGTATAGAAGGCCCTCAGATGTCCACATCTTATTCCATATGAGTTGCTGGACATGTACAATATTTAACTGCTGTATAAGGAATGAAAAGACCACTGTAATACTACTTGTGGATGCTGGATTATGGTACTATTGCTTATTGAATACAGAAGTTGAAACAAAATGTTGTTTCAGATCTGCTCCAGTGTGAGCGATTTGGTATAAAACATAACAATAATTTTTTAATCAATAATTACAAAATTTTAGAAGTGCTGTTCTTCAAAAGGAGTGTTCCAAGTAGCCCTTGCTTTACATTTGCAGTTTTGTGTCCTTTAAAATAGCCATATAATTGAATTAATATTAGAAAAGCATACAAAGGCAACTTTCCTATTGCTGCTGGTGTTGTAAACACATAAACCTTTTCTCTGAGAGACAGGACAAAAATACACACCTTTTATTTTCTCTCAGGAATTAATATTCTAGCTGGGAAGCCTTCTTCCTCTAAAAGAAAACGTGCATTATGGGCCATCCATACATGGAGGTTAAGAACGTTCACCTCTGCAAACTCAGCAGCTTGCTTACACAATTATTCTATGTATTTGTTTCTCTATTCTTGTGATTACTAAAAGGTCTGTTGTGTTATTGCATTACAAACAAGAAGAGAGAAAAAATGGTCATTGGCATAACTCCAACGTGGTCTCAAAATTTCTTGAGCTCCCAAGAAGAAGACACTGGTGTGGGATGGATTTTAAATCCTAAAAGGGGTGTTCATTCTTTTTTGTCTGCATCTTACATGCACCTCAGAAAAAATATTATTAATCTGTATTAATTTAAATAGGATTTAAAGGCTTTGAATAGATCCAAATTAATAGCACTTTGGAATGGAACTCCATGTCCATGCAGAAGAGGTTACAGCAATCTCAGCATAGATGGCAAACCCTGGAGGAGCCGTTCACTTGACATCCAGAGCTGTGATTCTGGCAGAAGTGATAAGGAAATGAAAATTTTTTATCTCAATCTTGACTGCCCATATGAGAATGTATATTTATTATGAACTTAATGTTTTGGCTTTTTGCAAGGTGTACCCAAGAATCAGGAACTAGAAGCCATTTGTGGTGATGTTTCTTTTGTGAGAGGTGGACATTACTATAGTGAAAGAGATGAATTATGAATAGCATATTATTTCAGAAGAAACATTAATCTGATGCTACTACAGATCCAATTATTCTCTTGCTCTTATTGCATTCCTACTGAGACTACGTGGTGTGTGCAGAGAGCACCTTATATTCACATATTTAAGATTCAGAAAGTAGAGAGACTCGGGATATACAAAATAAACCTAATTTGAAAGTGGTAAATAGCTTGTGTTGAAAAACAGTACATTTGATAGGAAAGAGTTTCACTTTTATGCTGTTTAAAAAGGGCACTAGGGTTTGAAAAGAGAGATGGAGCTCTGTGTAACAAACTGTTTGCAGCAGAGCCTGTCCCTCAGGGAACCTGCACAGATGGCCTCTGCAAGAGCACCAGGAGGTCAGCAAGGTCCAAACTGCTACATGGATATCATAAAATGATACAGAAAACACATTTATGCTTTGAACAAGGACTTGAATTTCAATAATCTCAATCCAATTGTTCATTGTTCTATTTCACCTGGAGGAATGTAAAGATAGGCATACAGATTTCTTTTCTACATGCAGGTAAAAATACCTGATATGTATAATCTCTCAAAATCATTCAGATGTTTTTAAACTCAGCTGTTTTTCTCTAGCCCATCACTCTGCTAGGAAGTGCCAGTAATTTAATCTGATGTAACACAAAAGCCTATTTTTAATGACATTATGCTGAACTCCAAAGATCTAGAAAACCAGCATTAACAGATGAGTTCATTCAGCAGTTCTTAATCCCTGAAACCCACACTAGGAGGAAGGGTCTACCAGAGACATGTATTGCCAGCATATATCCCTGGTTTCTATAGTGTGTTTTCTATGAGAAAGCAACTACACATTGTTTTCTATGTGTTTTCTATGTCTAAGGTGTGTTTTCTGAGAACATGCCTTTTTTCATTTCAATGAGCTAACATACACTGTCATTACAAAACGTAACACAGCTTGGATTCTCTGCTTTATGGAAAAAAGGGCAAAAGGAAAAAAAGCTAGGTTTTTTTTCAAACACTACCAATAAGAACTTGAAAATTTAATGTAGGCTACATGTGCTGTCAAAATTCAAATAATCTTCAATAAGAGTTTGTGTTTTGTATAACTGATGGATTCAGAGGAGTTTTGCAAGGCAAGAACCGATGCATTGTATAGGCTACAAATTTCAGGGTACTGGATGTACAGCAACTAAAAAGCATTTCTCAGCAACCAAAAATTATATGGAGGGAGACACTAAAATTGAAGTGGCTATTGAAGGTCCCATATATCATTAACAAGACCTGAGCAGTGAAGTTTAAATAGTTTTCTAGCACCCTGCGACTCAAATGTACATGGCTTCCATCCAGACCAGGTTATTCTAAGACATTTAAAAGTCTATTCTAGATATTCCTCTGTACTGTGTCCCTCTGTATTCAACAGTGTAAACTATTAAAAAAATCTAAAATTATAAAGGTCTGCTTTCTCATCACTACATACAGAAGGTTGATTATAAGTTGATTTGATAGTTAATGATATTTGTATCCTTTTTGGTATTAGAGATAGATGGGAGGTAGCCTTTCCTTCCCACACAATGGTTGAAATTTTAGTTTTTCCCTTCTGTGATGGAATATATACCTGGCATTCTAAAACAGTATGCATTTGGCTGTGTCAGAGAGAGGGAGAGGGAGAGGGGAAGCCTGCATGTGCAGCCCAAAGAGCAAACAGATTGGGTTTATAAGTTAGTGAGATCCTTTGTCTGATTAGCACTAAATAATAGCCATCTTCTTATGAACATCTCTTTATGTTACCTACTGGAGCTGTTCCTCTTTGGGTAAGAAAGGGTGTATCCAGTGAGCCAGGGAGACATCAGTTGCTCAGAATAGGGATTAGAAATTTCTCATGGGACACAGCAGTTGTTGGTCCAAAGACTGTCTATCTGTGCAAACAGTTTCAAAAATGGAGTGCGAGAGAAGCAAGAGTTGACTAGCACACATAGCTGTTATCTTGTCTTCCAAAACTTTTTGATATTTTTTTTTTACCTATGCACTTGAATCTTTAATCCATCTTGCTGGTGCTCAGCCTAGCATTGCTCTCTTTACCTTGAGACTGCCACAGAACACTCAAAAGCATCAATAGTCACTTTGAAAATAGCTGTCAGGCAGCATGGCAGGTACTGAAACAGAAGCCTCAAGGACAGGACTTGCAAGTTCTGATAAGTGATAAGTGCACTGCCTCCAGTGGACTTGTTTGTGAGGCCTTCATATTCAGAAGTGAGTTTTCCTTTGAGTTAATTTGTGCCAGGTGAGATGAAAAACTTTTCTCTCTGAAAGGCACATACTGAGCAGAAGTTCTCATTCCAGATCTTATCTCTTGATTTCAAAGCCTCAAGAGCTCCCCTGCTATGTATCTGCAAATAGCTATGAGTAAAAGTGTACTTAATTTTTCAATCAACATCGCTGTTAAAAAAAAAAAAAAAAAGAAAAAGTTAAAGTAGTGGAAAAAGAGCCTAAAGTAGGCTACTAGTCACTCCTTACATTCATCAGAAATACGTGCCGTCTGATGAAAATTCTTCATGAGAAAGACTAAATTTTGAAATTCACCTCTACATTATGTGCACTGTACACACCACAAGGAAATTGACTTTTAAAAATTTGATTTTTGTAGTGTAAGAGGATCTGCAAGCTCCTCAAGCCTACTACTTCTATTGATTATATGTGGAAGATGCTTAAATACTCCATGATGCCCACTAATGTAAGTCCCTGTCCTGGTTTAGGGCAAATTTTGGAGAAAATCTCTGAATGGGGTCCCTCTACAAAGCAGATTCAAGTGGCCCCAGCCCAAACTGGTTCGGGAAAAGATTTTCTTGGAGAAAAGTAGAAAAAAAAAAGTTCATTTAACGAGCAAAGTGTTCACAAGCATAAAAAATGAATAACATTAAACAATGGGACCTCTCGCTGTTCTGAAGAGATGGCAGATTCAGAATCCTTTTAATGGGGTGTAGCTTGGCTCGCTCAGTCTCTATCAGTCCCTCTGGTGCTGGAAAATGCAGTGTCCTGGGCCCCAATGGTCACAGGTATGAGCTCCCAGTGGTCTTTTGGATTTTCAGTCCAGAGCAAGCCTGATCAGTTCCAAGAAAAAAGGGAAGTCACAGTCTGGGGAACTTCCCTGCCTCGGCTAGTTAAAAAAACCTAACTAAAAGCAAAGAGCTCTTTCTCGCTGTCTGTACTGCAGACAACACAGTCTGGGAGCAGGAATCTGGGGGAGCAAGTGCAGTTTCTGAAAACAAATTCGAGCTTCTTTTTCCTGCCTTTTAGAACCAGTCTTAAAGGTGCAGAAT
>WBNO01021669.1:0-10480 GCA_013400575.1 Peucedramus taeniatus | reverse complement strand
AGAAACAGATCCAACCCCCGACACATGTTGTCCCACTCATACCTCCTTCCACATCCTTCTAGTAATACACATCAAACATACATGAGAATGCCAACCAATATGGCTTCCTCTGGAAAAAGAAATATTAAAAAAATGCGTAGAAGTTAAAGCTGGCAAATCTAGATATTTTTCCTTTTTAAGTATATACTTATCTTTTTTTTTCCTCTTCAACTTTAAACTCTCTTACAATCAAAATCTCTTTTCTAATGTGAAATACAGATCACCAGATAAATTTTCCTTTAAATGAAAATCTAAGTTAAAAAAATAAGGTTGGTAATCAAGCGAGCTCATGAATCTTTATGTCTGATTTTAGCACTGCAAGTACTGAATGGGTATTTCTCCATCTGTTTTGTTTTTACAGGCACATAAAAAATCCCAAAATTATGAACAGCCATGTCCTTGACTACCAAGGGGTCCTTTGCTAATGAAGTTAACTAGGAATTAGAGGCAATATGGGAAGAAACAAAACCACCAAGCCTTCCTGGCTACAGAAATGAAGCAACTTACTATTGTGTTACCATTTTTCATTTGTGTTACCATTTTTCATTTACAAATCTATCAGTTTAGAATGCAATGTGCCCGTGATTGAATTGCTTCTTCTGACCACAAAGAAATCTTTCAGATTCTGAAATTTTGGTTCATTTCAAAGACAAAAGCAGAAGGCCCTAATTCTTCAAACTCCTCTAGACATCTAAAGCCCTCTGTTCAAGATGTCTATGAAGACAAGTAAAAGCATTTAGTAAAGAAGTAAAACCAGATTCAGTCACATCCCTCTATGATAAGATTCGTGCCCATATTCCTTATCAACTAGGGGAAGAATACAGAGTACAAGGATCAGAACACTGTCTGATGAGGACTCAACAGCAGTTTATAAAGCCAGTTTTCAAGCACAGCAGTGTTCAGACATTATAGTTTTTCCTTGGTGGGGAAAATACTCCAAGAAACAACCTGAATTAAATATGAAAATACAATCAAAAATACCAGCAGTTTTGCTTTTTTATTCATCTATAGCTACAAAAGTTAAATGTATACTTAATATTAAAATCTAACTAGCACATTCTTAAAATTGGTAGGAGGTTAGTAACAAAACAGAAGTATCACAGAATTCCTTAGATAAAAATCAATCCTTCAAAGAGACATCTGATTCAGGATTACATTTTCTAACAGCTTGTACTTTTTGTTAAGACATAATTCTTTACAAGGGTACACAGCAGTATGGAATTCTAATTTCACTTTTCTTCATATAAATAATGTAATTTCAATGTGATATATAAATATAGATAAAAATGCTGGTATGACACAAGCTGTAGTATACTTGTTTAATCATCTTCCATGTTTGAAGAAACCAAATGGTAGCCACACACCACATAACAAAACAAAGTATCTATGTTCTTATATCACTTATCAAGCATCCATATTACCCTCAAAGCTCCTCTGGAGTCCTGTTCCAAACAAACTATGATGTTCAGACTTAACATGATAAACATTTAGGACACAAATCCTGCTCTAGTGTGTGAAAAAACCCCAAAAACCAAACCAAAAACCCCAAAAAAGTCTCAAGCTGAATTCTGGTGAATCCAGTCTATCCCACACTACACATTATTATGGTACCCATTATTTAATCAGTTTCCTCTGCCTAGGAACTGGGCACAAAAGGTGGCAGGATATTCTGTCATACATGCACCCTAGCTGACAAGTGAAGATTTCTGAACCAAGGTAGGTTCTGCACTTCAATGAAAGTAACACAATATGATTTTGGCAGAGAATCCTACTAACAATTTGTATTACTTTGTCATTATAGCCACTTTAAAATTATGTGGTAATGGGTAAGCCAGACACTTTGACCCTAAAGCATCCTAACAGTTTAAAATGTTTTTTTAGGAAAAAGGAAACTAGGAAATTTGCTGTGAACTTCTCCGTTGTCCTGACAAATTGATCTATGAAGACCACAGAAGTACAGTGGCTGCCTGGTAAGCACATTCCTGTTCTTTATACAGGCCTATTGCAGTTCTATTCTTTGACCCCTCTGAAATAAACTAATTGGATTTGTACTTTAAAGGCCACTTCTCATTACATATTAGACTTCATACTTTATTTCAAACTCTGTCCCTCTTACAGCAGCATATCACTCAGCGTATCATTTTTTTCCAGTATCTCTTGTGGGGGCTGAGGAACAACAGCACTGCCACTATTCTGGATCCCATCTTGCTTCAAAATTAATATATATAGGTTATATACTAACTCCTGAAAGATAATTACAGCAACCAGAGTGTGCAAGAGTGAACATGCACAGACAGAAAATACTAGAGTTTTTTATTTGTTTTCAGTGTTCTCATACTGGCTCCTATACTAGTCTGAATCTCAGGGAAAAAAATATCAGAATGTGTCAAGCTGACAACAAAAGCTTGTTCAGAGTACCTGAAAAAGCTCATCTTCTTGCATTATATTCTGCAACATTATTACAATACCTAGGAACTCTAAGAACTGACTGCAACTTACACAGAGGTAAACAGTATGTGACTTTTGCTATGCTGAAAGGATCATCCATATTGTCAGTTGTCCACCACAAACAATCTGGTTGCAGCTTCAAGCAGAGTACTTAAGTGAACTTCACAGATAGCCACATCTAGACAGTGCTGGCCAGAGTGGTGGTGGGATTTAATGGTACAGGGTCCTTATCATCAGTAACAGATGGATTTTGGGCTAATGACTCAGTGATCTCCATGTGCACTTTTAAAATCAGAAAAATGACAGTGACTTCCTTTGAAGTGCTTGCATCAGTTTTGCAACAGACGGATTCCCGAATCTGCTTCCTTTTCCTTGATAAAACACTCATTTTTCACTAGCTGTCCACCTTCCTCCACATCATAAGCAAAAACTGTAAGTTTATTGCTCTTAAAATATTTTCATATTGAAACAAACCTGTCTACAGATAACAGTACTAAAGTTTGTCAAAAGCCAAGTAAACTACAATTCACACACGTAATTACACTAACAGTCCTCCAGTTTGTGTTTCCAGTAACATCTTCCTTATTTAAAAACATTCCCTATTTATACTGTCATTACAAACACTCTCCTTTCATCTGACTTCCCACATCAACAGGAAACTACTGAAGATTTTATCAGTTCTGTGCTTGTGCTGATTTCAGCTGAGACAGAGTTAATTTTTCTTCACAGTGAGAAGTTCGGGGCTATCTTCTGGATTAATGTTGAACACAGGGCTGAGGGTATCAAGATGTTTTTATTACTGCTGAGCAGGGATTGCACAGAACCAAAGCTTTTTCTGCTTTTTGCACTGCTACAATAGTGAGGAAGTTGGGATGCGTGGGAGACTGGGAGGAGACACAGCCAGGACAGGTCACCCCAACTGACCAAATGGAGATTCTGGACCATATGACACCAATGCTCAGGATATAAAGTATATGAAGGGGGAAAGAAGGATGAAGAGGGGATATTTGAAGTGATGTTGTTTGTCCTCCCAAGTCACCAATAGGCATGACGGGACCCTGCTCTCCAGAGATGTCTGACTACCAGCCTGCCTGGGGGAAGCACTGAATGAATTCCTTGTTTTGCTTTGCTTGTATGCACCGTTTTTGCTTTTCCTGTCAAACTAACTGTCTCAGGACAAGAGTTTGCAGCTCTTACCCTTCCAATTCTCTCCCTGTTTCCGCTGGTGGGGAATGAGCAAGTAGCTGCGTGGGGCTTGGCTGCTGCCTGGGAATAAACCACTTTGTTGCCAATTTTACACTTGAGATTATTTTCTTCTCAGACATTAACATCTAACCTTGGTGATTTTTACTATCCACTAATACAATTATCCTAACAACCGTGAATCAGGTCATTTTAGACTACTTCTACCATTTATTATTGATTTTTTAATTAAATGTAACATTTCTTAGTGCCTAATTTTCTGCATGTTCATCAAAGTCACATGAACTCCTTGGCCACACAAGGCCCTTTGAAAAGTCACCAGTTTCTTTAAGCACCTGTAAAATACTGTAATGTACACAACTTTACGTGTATTCTACTCTAAATCTAGAGTATTCTAGAACTTGAAAATCAAAACATTTTATGAATGATATCACAGATCTTCCTGAACTTTAAAGAATATGTCACTTACCAATTTTCCCAATTCATTCTCCATTCTATAAGCTTACAAGGTCTGTAGTAATTCTATGCCATCAGACTTTGCTGTGGCTCACAATTTGGTGATATTAATTGTTCTGCAGAGTTAATCAAACCAGAAGTCTTACTGTGCAGCTGAGTTGCAGTATCTTCTTTCCTGACAGTTCTGTGGGAGCAATGCTTGGATATCTAGCCATATGAAGTTTATAGACCTTGCTTTCTTATTCTCATTTAGAGAATAAACAGCATAAACACCAACCAATATAGAAATTGCCCTTGAAATCCTACTACCCATCTCAATACTTCACTATGAACCTTCTTCATGCATACTTAAATAGTAAAAAATAACCCCTCCATGTCTCAACAACATACACACATAAAAGGCATTAAGCCAGGGTACATTTATCAAAGACTTCCGAAAGAGAAGTACTCAAGTTGCAAGAAACAAAACACAACTCTTAGTCATTCTCCAGTTCTGATTACAGGCATTTTTTTAAAAAAGTATAGTTTAGAACAAGTTATCATTGCAGCACATTGAAATCTTTGACATTTAATACTAGTATGTTTCAGTCTTCTTACCCCTGTGATTACTGTTTAGTACTTACAGCAATGCTGTCCTTTCAGCCCATGTCTAATACCCAAAAATAACTGTTGCTAACAGGTTAAGAAGTTTCAACTGTGCATTTGAAACAGTGACCTCAATCCCTAACACTGTACACAGTGGAAAAAAGAAAAGCCCAACAAGAAACATATAAGTTATAATAGGGGCATGTATTTTTGATAATGCAATAAATTATTTCCTTTCAAACCATGGACTCCCATGATCTGGATTTCTGAAGTCATGACCAGGCAGTCTCAGGGCAAGAGGAGCCCTGAGAATTAAAAGAAAATTGAAGACAGCCTCATATAAAGGCTGTTTTAAGAAACTGCATGTTTCTATATGAAACTATTCTCAAAACTTTAGACCAATGAAGTATAAATTTTACCTCTGTTCTAATCAAAAAGGTAAAGAAGTTAGGACTTCAGCTTTTGAGAAGTCATCATATTTAAAAGATTCAAAAAATGAAGATTACAGCTGTAGTCACTAGGACAAAATACTGAAAATGCTAGTTTCATGTGTTTGACATCGAAAGAAAATACATGTCCAGCATCAGCAACACCATAGAGCAATGGATTGTCACAAAATCATTTCTCACAAGTTACAACCTATTTCAACTATGATGCAACAGAAAGAACAAACTGGATAGGACGTGTTACAGAAAGGTAATATAACTGGCTCTTGCAATTAGGGGATGAATATTGTGTGTATGTTAAGAGAAGTTTTATTGATGTATGGTTATGTTATTGTGGTTTGTTGTTTAGATCTCCCCATGGTCCCCCCTCCCCCTCTGTGTTGTTGCCACTGGAGAGCCTGGGTTGTCCCTGACATGTGGAGAGAAGGCGTGTACATGTGCCCCTTGCATGGGGCAGCTGAGAATTGGACAAGCTTGTTGCTATGGGGGCACGCCATGACAACACCTGACCTCCAATCAAGTTCCAAGAAATTAGTCTCCACCAACAGATGGTGAAGAAGAGTTGACTGACAGACTTTGGGAGGGCCCAGGGCTGCCTGATGCAACCCCGGGGTGTAAAAGGTGGAACAGCCCTTTTGTGGGTGAGCACATGGCGGTTTAGTTTCATGCTCCCAGTGCTGTCCTTTTTCCTTATTCAGTCCTTTGTTGTAGTTTGTTAAGGTTTAATAAACCTTTGAAATTTTTGAAGTGAGCAGTTGTTTCTCAAAGACACAAGAAAAATTATTATTTATTTTAAATACTGACAAGGCTTTACAGTTGGAAATAACTCTTGGATTAGGAGATCTACAAAGGAATTCCAAAAAGACTACATTCTAGTCCTTACTAATTTACTTACTAATTACTTACTTACTTAATCTCTCCTACTCACTGCAGCCCATCGCTACCTTTCCTATACTTACAGTCTCACAAAAACCACAAATGAACAACCTTCCTGTAAAATCTCACCAGAATTTTTTTTCTGCTTGTAGACTGTGGCACTTTTAATAGTAGTCACTGTTATTAAGTGTATTTATTAGTCTGATAATCTGTAATCAGACCAAAATAACAAAATCAGAAATACATATGCAGCAGTTAAAAAAACATGCAGCTCTTCTATCAAAGTTGCTTATTAGAACTCAAGAACTTGGCCCTTATTTTTAGTGCACTAATGGGGAAAGTGATTAATAATTAGAAACATGAAAATCAGCATTATGTTTGTGGACACAATACAGCAACAAATTACTGGAGTTTGAAATGCTCACTTACCAAAATCTACTCTTGTTAGTATGCACTGCATTGGATGGTCAGTTGTATGCCTCGTTGTTGTTGCACCACTCTCATAACAAGTTGCACACAAATCGTAATCGTAGCAAATTAAACACTTGTATCTGCGACCTCGAAAATTTCCTTTTAAACATGCATCACAGCTGACACCTGTAAACAAATAAAATTGCTTTAAGACAGCAACAAATGCACTTATTTTTTATAAGGAAGATTTGCTGCTATTGCCTCTCTAGTTAAAAAGAGCCAACCATGTCTGACATGTGCAGCTAACACGAAACTCAATTTTTAAATGCATTTGTGTCTTTAAAAAACACCATTCTCCCAAAATTAAGATCTTGAATTCCTGACGTAAGCACAGTCAAGCACCTGAAAGAACAACAGGTGAAGTTATAAAAGCTTTTTGGCTGCATCTTCCTACAGAAACCTTTACCTCTTAGTATTGACTGGTATTTTGACTGTTCGGTCAGGAATTGTGCCCCTTTTAAAAGCTAAATTGTATAATGGCTGACCGAGAGGAAAGAAAAACAACATCCAAATCAACCACTGCCAAAAATGCACTAGTTTTTCAGCCTTTAATTCAACACTTCCTAATATTTTAACTCTGAATAACACTGAAGCCAGACATTTCATGTGGTGTAGAAATCAGGACCTTTTCCCATGTTAATTTAGCCTGCATCAGTTCTCTCCATTCTATTTCTCCTTTAAGCTCATTCTTTGCAATGTAAAGTAGCAACACTTGCATATATATCTGAGAAAGGTTTTATAGCTTCAAGAAGTTTTCATTTTTCTCTGTATAGTTTCAGTTCTCTCTGGATTTCCTGGTTAAGAGCAGAAGTGACATCATCTTGTAACCTGCAAAGGCTAACACAAATGTTTCAACTGCAGCAGATTAAGGGCCTTCACGAAAGAAACCACTGTGTACAACCGGGGCAGGATTTGGATCAACACCTTATTTCAGCATCACTTAATATTTTTGCTTCACAGTTTGGCAAAAGCACAGACAATTTTAGAGCAAACTGCCAGAACAAAAGAGTCACATTAGCCATATTCCTATTTTTTAAGCCTAGTTGTCAGAGGACTGGTGCAAGTTACAGAACTTCTTTTGCATTTGTTTTTACTACTCCACTCGGTAGCATCTAATAGAAGCTTTACCATAAGTAATTCAGAAACATTAATAAGCAATTTCTTTTGAATCTCCCCAACTTGTTCAACCAATTGCATCATTACGTTTAGAGGAGCAGTGAGCAAAAATATTTTATCACTTTTGCCTTTAGTTTCTCCACCTACCAGGACAGCTTAAGGCACTAATAGCTTCTAATGTCCAAGCATGGTGCTTACGTGAATACTGAACCTATTTTTTATTCAACTCACTGCTTATATATTCTGCAAGCATCACTCTAAAAAGCAGAGAAAACATCTCCAGAATCTTTGTTAATAGCTGAACTATGTTTTGAGGATGGCGTGTTACCATCTTCAAAGCTGGTTTGGTTGGCTTAATAAAGAAAAAAAAAAGTCTTTCTTCATTAACTTTCTTTTCCCTGAAGTTTCATCCATGAACTCTGAAGGATTTCTAACAATCTGATTTAGACACTGACACCAGGCTAGCTTCTGAGAGCACTTGCTTGCTAACTCTGTAGTCTGAATTTCACTGCTTCAGTTGGCTTGTTTGCTTTTTTCCTCCCACACAGAGACCCACAAAATTCTACCTATGCAGCACACGGATCTCCCCAACAATGGATGCTGTACGTACAACACTTAGCAGCTACTGGCAGCACTGCGAGTCTCTTTGTTGCATACTAAACTTTCTAGAAAACAGTTGATCAGCAAGTTAGACATCACACTGAAATAAACGGACTAGTTTAACCTGGAGTCTATGTCAGACACTAACAGCTTTACAACTGATGTACTAACCCATGCTTCTCCAGAAAGTAGCATTTTTCCCACTCTTTTCATTTAAGCTTGGAACAACTGATTTAATGCAGATGTAAGCCTCTTTGCAACAAACTCCTGTCATGTGTTCTCTCAAACATTTACATCATTCCTACTTGAAGACAGATATTTTTAAGAAGCTCTCATTTACATGTTTTCTTCATGTCAATACTTCTCCACACCAAACTGCAATCTCCACATATAATGTGATATTAGCTTCATGGAAATTCAGCCATAAATATAAACCACAAAAATGTTTGTATTTAAAACTTTAGAACATTTGCAGTGAGAATCTACCAGGTCTTCAAATAACAGACAAACTTTGTTACTTATCATCAATTATTAGAACATCCACAATCTGCTTCAAAGAGAAAAACTAATATTAACATTGCACATCCCTATGGCTGGTGAAGTCAGACCAAGAGAAAAGCAATGTTCTAGAGACAGCGTTCTTTCTACATCTCTAAAAGCTGGTATTTTACAACAATCACCACATCCTCTGCTCTGAGGAACAGGCTGGCAGCAAGGGATGTAGCAGGTTACACTTATATCCTTATCTGTAGCAGAGAATGAAAACTGCAAAAGGGAGAATTATTAAATTGAAATTTAGGAGTTAAATACATGGTTAAATCCCCAGACCTCCCATCGAATCCAGCAGGATCTCTTTTCCAGAAATTATATTACTTATCTTCCCTTTTTATAACAGTCAAAGTCAGGCCTGACAGTTCTTCCTATTCCTTTTCAAGCCTATTACTTGGCTGCCAAAATCTTGACTACCTACTCAACATGCGATCTAGAAACTGAAATAACCAAATAATTTCTTCCCACCTTATTCTTTCTACTACAACAAAAGCTTTTGATTTTAATCTTTTACACTTTAATCTTTGTATCAACTTAATTTCCAAAAGTTCATTCTGCACAAACATCAAACCCCCAAAGAAAACATTTTATTTAGCACAGTATGTCTTTCAGTATGTGTCTATCCAGCATTTCCCTGCATTTACCTTTCATTTCCAAGTATGGCAGGTATATAACAGATTCAAGACTGTCAGATTAAACCGGATGCATCCACATTAATCATGGGTTTTGTGGAAAAAAAAACCAAACCCACATTCTGGAGAAGTTCACTTTAAAGCAGGAAATAAAAGCACAGAACCATCCTAAAGAAAAGCATGAACAATCTGTGACAAGTATTTAGACACACTTCTGACTTGCAAGAACTGTTACTATTGACTTCTAAAATAATCACAGAATGAAATCCTGTTAACCCTGAAAAACTTGCCGTTCAATGAGAACTTCTGATTCACCTTATGGAAAATATTGGCTTGGAATGGTAAAAGTAAGAAATACCCATTATAGTTACAGATAGATTATATTGGAGGCATCCTCAAATTTTGTTCTACTTTGTTACTGCTATAGAAGTATCAACATACACTGCATAATATAGATCACATCTAATTAAAACCTTTCTGATCAGTGTAAAATGCTCTTTTAATGCAACACTGTTCCACCAGAGGACAGCATTGTGCTAAAAACCTAAGGAAGTTTGGTTCACCTTTAACTATCAAACATCAGATTCTGAAAGTTTCTTCAGAAGTATTCCCTTGCAATATCAACTCTGTCTTTCTAGCTTCACACTGACTGAAGTGAGTCAGGACATACCTAACAGTCCCATTACTAAAGTATGTTTTAGCCCTTCACTACAGAAGTCCTACTACATTTATATCAAGCCCACATCTTCTTTTCATCCAGGTCAATTACTTCAGCATTTTACATGTTGAATGGTTTGTTGAGTGATTCTAGAAAAAAAAACAAGTCAAAAAATGTTCTTCCCCAACACCTTTCATATTTTAATTCCTGATAGCCAAACATACTTTGATCTTATGACACTGAACTGGTTTTGCTAGAAATGAACTAAAATGAATGTAACTGGTCCTGCGTTTAATAGATACACCAAAGAGAGCACATAATCTGAATTCAGAACAGAGAGAATAACGCTGAAAAAACCATATGGTTCAAATACCATATACACCAGGATCAATTTGTATTTA
>WBNO01021663.1:0-31128 GCA_013400575.1 Peucedramus taeniatus | reverse complement strand
TTTTAAAAGAGCGCTTTAATCAAATAGAACAAAATATTTTTCAGATACTTGGGAAATTTTTTGAGATTTTGATAACCTGGTAGTGCTTGATTATTGAGGATTGTCCCACTGTCTGGAGATAGTTAATAAATAACATTTTAAATTCAAACTATGAGACAGAGATCATAAAAATTTAATTTTTTTCTGCAGGAATGTTTCTAAATCCTCTTAGAAAAGATTACCTTTCCCAAATCATCTCAGTACTAGCTCCTGCTGTATAACTGTGCTCATTCAATTAGATATTTTTCAGTTCTAGTCTTTCTAACTGAGCTGTTGTCTTCAAAGATTTCAGACTAATGACCTGACCAGCTTTAGTGATTTCTAAACATGACAGAAACTTGAAGTTATTATGCAGTTATCCTGTTACTTAGTGTAGATAGGCATTTCAGACCCAGGAGAAGATTAGCGTAAGAAAGAGTAGACACATATTTACAAGCTGGTGTCTTTTCCTGTGATTCATCCTATCTTTCTGGATATACAAGCAGTGTAGCCAGATCCTGGGACAAGATGGATGGACAGATATGGTGCATGTATGGACGATAGCTGCATGATAAATAGTGGAACCATCCCATGTATTTATATCCACCTTTGACCATCTCATGTGCCCTTTGCCTACCAATTCATCTTCACCATGATGACTTATAAAATCTCAACTCCTTGAAACATTTCAGTCTGTTATATCCTGCCTCCTTTGTTTTTCCCTACATTCATCCAGCAGAATGAGAGAAGATTGTCACAGTAGGAAAAAGGAATTGTTCATTAATACAGAAGGGACAAAAAAGCCAGTAACTTTTCCGATTTCCACAAATGTGAAAATTGAGTCCTGTCTACCTATATTTATTTAATTTAGAAATCTTTTCAATGATGATAATAATTGAAGTTGACAAATTTACCATAATTTAATTCAAGTATTATTAATTCTAGAGCTGGGCATTTTCATTCCCTCTGTTACCAGAGAAGAGAGGAAGGGCAATCTATGGAAAAATTACTATCTTCTGGTTTAGACTGTTATTTTGAAGCAAGAAAAACAAGAAAGAAAATCAGAAAGAAAATATGTTCAAACATATAGTTCATGAATTTTGTAGTTTTATTTCTAACTTGTTCTTTTGCAGCAGAATTTTCAATAAAAAGAATCGGTCATGAAATTCTCTAGTGCTACTGAGACCTATTTTCTGACACTAGAAAGTCATAGAATTTTTTGATTCTGTCTAGTCTGACAGCAGTATTTGGAATATTAAGTCAACACCATCTTTTATATGGGACCTATTTAAGATGATATTCAATTAAAAAAACAAAAGTTTGGTAACTTATTAGTGAAGATTGTAGGTAGCAAGATGTTCTAATAGATGTTCCTTCTAACAATCCAAAACTGTTTTTCAAGAAAGAATGAAAAGTTTCCCACCTGTGAGTTTCCAGGATCCAGTTGCCAGTGGTGGCCACTAATGCAAAAATTAAGCCTCTTATTCAGTGTATCTCACAAGCTTAGACTTTGTTCCATATCTAATGTCTCAGTTGCTGCTTGCTCTATTACTAGATGATGCCAGCTATGAAATAAAACTGCCTTGAAGGGTATGTGGAGAACTCAGCACTGAGATGTTTTCTTGCTCTTGAGTGCATCTTGAAATACTTGCGCTATTATTTCTAAGGAAAATTATGTCAAAGTCTTTGTGGATTTCTGATAAAAGTACAACCTAAAAGGATTTCAAATGGATTTGCAGAGCATGAGAACATACACTTTTGAATATTGTCCATTAATATTTCAATCTATGTCTCTAAGTCAGGAAACACATCTGGGTATTTCTGAAGAATTTTGTCAGTAACATTGGTGTATTTATGGCTTTTCAATTAAATACCCTTAGTCCAAATTTGAGTGAAAATTTTTGGATTTCTTTGTTTATGTTAAATACTTTTGAAAGTGACATTGACTAAAGAGAAAAAGCCCTATATCTTCATATTAGAATAGTCCATTCACAAAAATACATGTACTGGTCAAAATGTACAAATTTAAATTCAGACAACTGTCAACTCACACCAGTTTAACTATGAAGGTACAGCATATAAGCAAGTTCCACTTTACAAACTCCTTGAGAAGCTAGTTTTCTTCAAAAACTTCAGCTGAAACACTTCAGACTGCCTTTACTTCCACACAAGTCAAGAAAAGAGCATGCACGTCCATGCGCTTCTATCAGAGATTTCAAAGTGTTAATTTTGATATGTGAGGTCCCTTCCAACCTGAGCCATTCTGTGATTCTATGATGACATAAGCTTGTCAAAGACAAACTTACTCAATGTCTAAAGCACCATTCAAAAGGCTGGCTGGCTGCTGAATGCCAATGAACATGCTGCAACTGCATTTCCCTTTTGGAGGTTCTTACTCCATACCTGTAAATAAATGTTGATGGTGAAAACATATTTATGTTTTCCTGATCACATATGAATCACAAATGGTCTAGAGATTGATCACAGAATCACCAGTCCTGGGAGGGAAGAGCCATCCCTCCAGTGCGGGCCAGTGGCCACCTGGGCCAATACATTAGGTTTGAACTGGAACCTTCAGAACCAGACAGGATGGTATGATGTCATTTGAACGTAATGCGTTACATCTACACTTCAAGTAGATTTTCTTTTCTCTGTGAATCGGGTAAAATGAAGTCTGTCATATGAGATCTAACAAGGTACAGTGTGATATAACTCTATCTTATGGCAAAAGACAGTAGTCCTTAAAAGAATATCTTTTATAACCTAAAGTAATCTTTGACATTTTAACAAACTACTAGAACATAGAAATATCAAGCAATAATACAAAGGCTCGTTATGATCTGTGCAGCAGTCATTATGCTAGAATGTGTAGGAGAGCTTACTTTATTAGGCCAGGGAAATCAGACAGCATTTTGGGATTACTGTACCTCCAATTCATTTAGAGTTCATGAATTCATGAGTTCTTCAGCATCCCCATGGGCAAGATGTGCAGACAGACAAAAGCTGCTTCCTTCTTAAGTTCCAGCTTTTTCTGACATCACTGATAAGAAACATCTTTGAATAAATTCTAAAATATAGGGCAGATGCTTTTTAGTCCTTCTTCTCTCCACTGAGCAGCTAGAGCCAGAGCTATGGGCCCATCAGTATGTGCAAGTGGGAAAAATGGAGCACTTGCAAGAGCAATTAAGTGCATGTACAATTATAAATGTGTCAAAAACATAAGACTAGTTTTGCTTTTTTATACTCCCCAGACATTTCAGAGTAAAAGTGCCTCACTCAGTTTGTAACATAACTATTTTTAAATACAATAGTGCAACCTCAGCTACACAGAAAAAAATGTTTCTTTCCACTGGAAAGAGACAGAAAGATGAAACACTAAAACATTTGTTTCAAGTATTTGTCTTAAAGCCTGTTATTTAAGAGATAAGAATGTTTAAATTCAGGTACCTAGCAGAAAAACCAAACAAACAGTGTTCCAAGCTCTTGCCGCTGTCAATAGGATTTCCAGGGGTGCCTGAAAGAGCTATAAGAAAAAACAAAATTCATCTCCCCAGCTGGTAAACCTGGGGTTTCAACTTTTCAGCTGCGGTTGAGCCAGTTCTGCCAGACAGAGATGGAGGTAACAGAGAGCTCCTGGGGTGGCTGGGCCTTTTGCTTGAAGTAGGAAGGATGAGTTCTGTCCCTCCTGCCCCAACTCTTCAAGGCATTAGTCTGTTCCAGAATACAGGAAAAACGAGAGTCCAAGGCATGGCTTTTCCACTGCCACAGAGTTTAAACAAGCATCTGTTCAGTTGTGCCAACAGCACAAAAATGCTGGGCCACATCCCCATCTGGATTACATTTGAAAAATTTTGTAAATCAGTGAAAAGATCATGCATATAACCCAGAACATTATGCACCATCCCCATAATTATACTATTCCAAATATTTTCAAAAGTAAAATTCAGATAGTAAATTCTTATTGTGTCCAGTTAGAAAAAACAGTTCCAGTTGCAATAATTCAGGTCAAATGCTAAGCTTGCAACTGAAATTTCAAAGAAAAAATTCCATATCACATAAAGACTTTAGAATATGTGGCTGATCAGCTGTATGCATAATAGGATCAACTATTTAATATATATTAATGTATATTCATCATTAAAAGGCAATTTTTCCAGTGTTTATTTGTTTGCTTTTCCTCTATTTGAAAACATAAAAATGTAACCCAAGACAAAAATCAGCTTTTTGAAAATAGTGTAGACCTCCCAAGGTATGTATGTATTTTATTCAGAGTGAGTTTTATCAGGGGAAAATATAATGGTGAGAGAAGTTCTAAGAATATCAGAGCTGCTTTCACTGCTATTCAGTTTGAATATAATTGCGCAAATTAATTCAAATATTTCTATATCACAAATAAATGTTCTGCTACTTACCAAAATTTTAAAAACCTAATAACAACATTAATGAAATCAATAAGCACAGGAAATAATAAATCTATTAGTATATTTCCCAGCAAAACAAAGAATGTTGGACTAGTTTTCACTAAAGAATGTAGCTTTGTCTTTCAAAAAATTTCTCTCACCCAAAGAAAGGATGTCATATGCTTAAGAACATACATGACATCAGAACTGACTGAAAATTTACTTTCTCACATGTGGAAGAACTGTTCTGTTTAGGTTAGTGAAAGGGTGAACAGAAAAAGCAAAGCAAAGACATATCTGGTATATTTTTTCACATTGTACATGTAAATTACAAATGGGAGCACTAATGTGGAAATGCTTGCACACCATACTGCTGTACAGTTTTAAATTGTGTCTGGAAATGAAGCAATCTGTATGGGTAAAAAATTAATGATTTAGTTAACTATAAAAGCAGATCTCAGTGCTGTGTCTGCAGCATTATTTCCACAGTTTTCTAACAGTTTTCATTATTTCCAATAAAAAAGGACATCTATTTCATTCATGGCTTTTTCCTCTAGCTGCAAATCAGGCTCTAGCCAAATTCAACTGTATATATGCACAAGTAAATAAATTAATAAAACATTTTGAGTTTTGAGCTATTAGACTTTCTGCAACCTTTACACTCCTGGAAAGAAAACTGCAACTAACCTTTATAACCAAGAGACTTCCTTCTCACAGTTCATGCACTGATATTGTTTTATGTTAGCCTTTTCCAGCTGCCTCTCTGTAGTGAGTAGCTGCTCTTAACACTTGCTGGAAGTATTCTGGGAGACTGCAAATACCTTCACGCATTTTGAGAGCAAGTTTGCTGAGTGGTGATCACAACTTGCCTGAAATAAGCTTTCCTGTTGACTGAGCAGTAGAAATGCTACCCCTCTAAATGCTGGGCAATGACATTAATGATTATTTTGCCTTTTCTTTTGTTCAGGAGTGGATAATGCTGGATCTTCACTTAAATATTTGCAAATATTATTCCTGACCTTGGAGACCTAATTTAAAATGCCCACCTTTAGGATTCTGTTAAGACAAGACACATAAGCTGTTTTTCAGGCTAATCATTTGAGAGATGGCCCATTCATTTATGCCAGAGGCAATTGGTGACACTCATCAGCTCAGGATGCCAGGCTTGGGCAGGTGGCACAACGCCTGTCACAACAGCTGAGCATTAGCTGACTTGGGATCTGTACAAAATGGTGAGGGTTAAGAGATGGCACAGCTAGATTAAGGGAAAGGCATTCTGCTGAGCTACCCAGTTCCTTGAATAATTTGATCCAGCCATAATCTCTGCCTGCAAGAGAGCTGAGCAACAACAGTTGCAAAGCAAAGCTGGTAAAAAGTAGTCAGAAGATAATGAAGGACTAGCAGACAGCGACTGAGTGTGCAGGCAGCCCAATGCACGCAAAAAAAGGGATGGATTAGGCATTTGTTTCTATGGAAAAGTACACCTGGCACCTATTGGTCCTCAAGAGAGCTGAAGTGGGATACCAGCACCATCCTGCAGGCAAGGCATGTGATGGCCATGTAATGTAGGCCCTTCTGCACCCCTGGAGAAGGGGTGCAGAAGGCCCAGCCTGTCTCTGGGATAGAAGAAGGCTGGGCTGCTGCTCCATGGGATGAACTGAAAAACACAGACCTATCAGAGTGTTGCTCAGACCAAGTGGAGACCATTTTTGAGTTCTAAGAATTTATCATGTTACCACCTGGTAACTAAGCACCATGCAGCCACATAGTCACTTGCTCACCAGGGGGGTGGAGGAGTGAGTAAAAATGAGAAAACTCATGGGTTAAGATACAGATAGGGAAAGCAAAAGTCACACATGGAAGCAAAGCAAAATAAGGAATTCATTCACAACTTACCATCAACACACAGGAGTTCAGCCATCTCTGGGAACTCAGGCTCCATCCATAAGGCAACCTGCGGAGACAAATGCCATCACTCCAAATATCCTCCTTCCCTTCCTGCTTCCTCCCCCAGATTTTTATACTGACCATGATGTGTTATGAGATGAAATATCCCTGATGTCCATTGGGGTCATTTGTGCTGGCTGTGCCCTGTCCCAGCTCCCCATGCAGTCCCAGCCTTGTCGCCTCTGGTGAGGGGTGAGGAGACGAAAGGGCCTTGACACTGTGTGAGCACTGCTCAGCAGTAACTAAAACATCCCTGAGTGATCAGCACCATTTCTAGCACAAATCCAAAACACAGCCCCATACCAGCTGTGAAGAGAACTGACTTTACCCCAGTCAAATCATCATGCATGTTCAGAGCAGTATAGAGCTTTGACAGACTTTCCAAAGCAAGAGGCAGTGCCTTGTGACTGTCCATTTCCTTCTTTGTCATAGAACCTGTTTTCAGTATAACATAACCAAAGACCAGCACACATTCCAAGCAACACAGCTTTACTGAAGCTATAAACAATCCATTTTAAAGAAATTCATAGCCACCTCTTCCACATTCCACCACTGTTTTAGCATTTGTGACTGAAAATAGCTTTTCAGAAGAGTGGGTTTTGTTTTTTAATTAAAGCCATGAGTAGCATATTGTAGAAAACACACATTTCCCAAGCATTTCATAAGCAACTTCACAGAATCACAAAAAAACCAGTTACTTTTGTGAACATTGGCACCAGTCCTCATTTTTTGGTTTCACTGCTGGGAAAGAAACTCCCTGAGAGCTTAAACTTGTGCCAAGAGTAATGCAGAAAAAAATCATTAACAACAACAGACTTGTAAATCAGGACATTAAAGATTTGCTACTGTTATGTTATGTTATGTTATATGGTTGCACAGTTAAAGCCAGGTAGGCTGAGGACTGCTCACAAAAATGAGCTAGCTCTCCACCCACATATTACACCAGGCTTCCTTGAAGAGGCCACCTGTCCATGAACACCAGGGTGCAGAGCTGGGGGCAGCACATTCTGCCAACTGACCTGGTTGGTCTCTACCTCCAACACCGAGCATCTGCTGTGCCACGAGTGACCAGAGCTCCGTTCTTTCAAGCCTGAGACCAACATAAAGAGTTGGTAGCAGAGATGACTGCAAGGCCAGATGATTTGTGTCAGATGGCTTCCAAATAGTGTCCAAAGTAGGGCCTGAGGTTTGGCCTTCAGGAATGTTGCTGAGGAATTGAGGAAACTGTTGGGAGAATATGTTCCAGGTAGCTGTCAGCTTTGCAAAGTAATTAACTCATCCCTTGCATTTCTAAATACAGTGTGACTGTGGGAAATAAAAAGCATGTATTTAACTTTTAAAAGCTTTTCAGTCTTCTGTATTTCAAACACATGAGCATCTTCTAGTGCAAACATGTTTCTGCAAAGAGTTATCAATGACCATACAAGTGGCTCACTTTTCTTAGCTGTCTTTCAAAGAATTCTAAAGACTGATGGTTAAAAAATCTGCAACAAAGTTCCTAGCTTCTTACCAGTGCATTAAATGTTCAGTTTGAATATTTTTACACAGATATATTAATTGCATTTTCTGGAAAGCACCAAAAAAAAAAAAAAAAAAAGGTCAGCTATCAAACAGCTCTGGTAACTAACACAGCCTTCACTTTCAGCAACTCCACCTTGTAGTCAGTCAGCTACTTCAGCTCACCAGCACAGGGGTGCTTAGCCTTCTCTTGTCTTCACCAGGGCTTCAGTGACCTGACAAACATGCACTTCTTCCAAGGAATGTATTTACATTCAACATCAATTGTATATCATATAGTCACCAAGACAAATTTATCATGTGTGTTTTAAATAATATTTTAATTAGTTACTTATGGATTATCTTGTACATATCTGAAAGGCTGCAGAGACTTTCAGGAAAGAGAATCTTGTGGGTTGGGAATTAACAAGCAAGAGATTTATCATTTATGCTTTTGCAAGGGGCTTAGAAATATAAAACCAAGATTTTAAATCTCTTCTAGAGCTATTAAAGAAAAAAGAAATAATCTCACACACAAATTAAATTTAGAACAGAACTAGTATAATTTAAATGGAGATATGAAAACAATGTTTTCAATACTTTCAGGAGTGTGATCTAAAAAGTACAAATTTTTCCAATTTCTTAATTCTGTTTTGTAGACCTTTCAGGATAATAAATTTGGATGATTATCATGGAAACTATGAACAGTTGCACATGTGACTAATGGGGAGGAAGGAAGGAAGCTGGCTATCTAAATACATTTACTCACATGTTAATGTTAGTGTAACTATACCTAAATCTACAAGCCTGATGCTAAGTCAATGTGAAAATATTATGAAGTCAGTCTCCAACAGAAAAACCACACAAACACACCCCAACCCTGAAACAAATCCCAAAATACCATCCAGAAAATAGGAAAAAGGCAAAGTTGCTATAAATCTAACGTGTGTAATAGCATTTTGTAATATTTGGTGGAACCTACTAGATGAGGTCACTGACAGTCTCCATGTTACTCCTAATTTTTTTTAAGGCAACATACAGTCTCATTGATTTAATGTGCTTATAGCTTCAGGAAGACTGTCTTAAAAAGTTGCTACCTTTTCAGATGCATATCATTCCTATCAAAAGTGTCCATAGTACTGAGAAGATTACAGTAAATTACCCTGTACATTCTTACTTTTCCAGATTTTGAATGCTATTTCTGAGGGGACTACACAATGTAAGCATTGATTAACAATGTCTTTTTACCTACCACAGAGGCTAAGCATGGATAAGCTACTTGAAAGGAGGAGTAAAGAACACTAGAACAAGCTGAGACATCATGTAACTACCTAATTTTTAAGCATCAAACTTTTGTCCTGGTCTTCAGAAAATGAGGTTAAAACTTTCTGCTGACATACGGTGTAGTAAATTTTAATAAAGCAAATATATAAGCATTTTCAGCTGCTGTGTAAAATCAAGAAGAAGCAATTTTTTGAACTTTCATCACTATTTTTTTGCTCAGTAGGAAATAAGTGGCTTTATTCTTGTTGGGTGAGATAGGTGAAATACTGGAATTGTAAGTAGGGGGATATGATATTCCAAAAGGTCATATTCTGTTCAGGCTTTGGTTGTCACTACTTACATTCAAAGATCATTGAGGCTTCTTCTTGTGAGGGATGGTTTTAAAATCCTTAGCTTGCATGGGAGGTCCTAGAAGTGAATGGAGAGATTTCACCTTTTTAAAAAGGTGTGAAAATTGCTGTAAAACTTTTGTTCCAGGCTGTACGGAGAAAGTGGGTTGTCCAGCTAGTACTAAGCAAAGATTTATCCAAGAAAAGTATTTAGTAAAGTCACATCTTTAGTATTTTCCTATTTGTTGGTTTACATGACATCCTCCATAGCATGGCAGCTCTCATAAAACCTGTTAGGAAATATTTTGCCTTCCTCAAACAGTGAGTATTGGTTACTTCCATACTGGGATCTAGTGCTCAAAACATGACACTGCGATGTTTACTTCGGCAGATTTTCATTTCTTGTTTGCTCTGGCCCAAGACAGTATCCTTGAAAGGTACCCAGGTGGTTCCAGCAATTTTTAGTTTTCATATTTTATTATTAGACATCTTGAAATCCTTATTATCTGTCCACTTATTCCAATTTTAGATACAGGATAGTCTCAAATTACGTAAAACATTAAAAATAAGAGACACAGTCTTTCCACATCACTTGGGTCAACTATATGAAATATAAAATATATTCTCCATATTCATATTCAAATTAAAAAGCAGCAAAGGGTTTCTACATTGCAATTCTAGCATCAAGGAGAAATCTTATTTACAATTACAGATGATCTCTAAAGTTCCAATTTTATAAAATCACACAATGATGACTAATTGGGCAAAATAAGGATTCTTAACGTAGCCTGAGCCAATTTGAAACTTCTGTGATGACTGGGCCACTATTCTTCCGAAGTCTTGTTTGTTTTTGGTTGCTAGAGTAAAATATATGTGTCAATAAATAGCCAGATGGGTATCAGTGATGAACTGATAATATCAGACCCCATAGCAGTTGACCTTCTCTAAAGGTGTCATGTAGCTATTAAACAGCCTGAGGGAAGGAACAAAATAAGTAGTCTGTTGCAAGGTGCAACTCTGAGCATGGATTCAACATTGTTTATTACCATTTCTGACTTTTTGGCTTTCAAATATGATCTGAAAAACTGCAGATAATTTCTAGACATGCAAGCATTCCTTAACCTTAATCCTTAACAATATAAAATAATTTTGTTTTTTACGGCCAAAGGAATCCAAATTAAATATTAATTGATTGAGAAAACCTCCGCTTCATTATTTGTCAAAGTCAGGTAAGATATCATGTAAGAGAATGATTATTACCTGAGAATACCAGATGTGAATGATTAAAAGATTTCTAATGAGAAAACAAATGAGTTATCAGGGTTCTCATTCAAAGTAATAGGGACTGAAGAACTTTGCAGATTTGTACCATACAGAAATTTTTAATTGCTGCAGCTTATTCCCAATAAGCCAAAAAACTCAATTAGGAGTCTTTTTTGAATAACAACATTTGATTTTTTCCTTCTGTTGGTATTACTGTCTGTTGAGTATGGTTTTATTCCTTCAGGTGTATTAAAATGCTTCCCATGTTAAATGCTCCTGCTTAATTTGCATATATTACACATTTTGGTGAATAGATATAAACTTCCTCAGTAATATGCAGTGTTGCAATAGACACAGTGTCACCCACAGCTTTATCAGTAATTTCTTGCATTTGCTATTAAATACTTGATAAGATACATCTTGTAATTACTGTTTAGGAAATTACAGGGACAAGAGACACCAGTTTTGGTTAACCAATGTTGGGTTGCAATGAGTTAACTGGGATCATTGTTTCTGGGGCTGTTCATATCCCCAGACTTTTCACAGCCCTGGCAGAGGCTGACTCTGTAATAAGTCTCACATTACACGTGGATTAGATTTGTAGAAATCCTGTAACTCAATAGGTACCTGCCTATTCTCTCCTGGCGTCAGGCTGCCTGCACTACTTTGCTCTGTAGACATACCTGGCATTCCACCCGTGCCTCCTCGCTGGCTAAGTGGGCTGGAGCCTGCCTACCAAAACATTGGGGTATTGTTGGGAAGGGGAGACCCCCTTGACAGACGAGCGAAGTGTGAAGTTAGTCTTGCAATGCCTTATTACCTTCCTATGAAGTATACACGCAGCTCTTTTAAACTTCCTTTATGCTGCAGTAATGCGGGAAATGAGATCTGCAGAAGCGTTTGGGAGCAGCAAGGGGGTGGAGATGGGCTGTAGACAAGGACAAAGCCAGTCCTAAAACCTTCCGCCTTCCCCCAGCCACTACCACAATGTTTGTTTACACTGACTGAGGAAAAAAACAAAAACATATTTGTCAGTGCATCAAGGATGCGAAATGGCTTGATTTCTGGGAATTGTGCCAGGTATTATAAACCATTTTATTTTAACACCCATTCTTCATTTTACTGCATACCATTTGCTTAGCAATTAGAGAGAATTAGGATTTTCAAAACATTTGAATAAAATTAGAACACCCATTTGCGGTGTTTAGGACTTTTAAACTGAAACAGCTATCTCTCTAATGAAAACTAAGTCATGTGATGTTTAAATAACAAAAGGAAAATTCTCAGTTGGTCACTAAGAGTTTATGGTTTGTATCCTGCAAGTCTTTAAATAAATTACAGTGAAGCTCACAATAAAGCTTATAGAAGTATTATCGGACCAGATGATCAGCCAACCTACTAACTTTTCATTGGGCTTTTTACATATTTGATGGTGAAATTTTTTTTCTTTTTTCCTTTTTTTTTGTACTTGTGAAATTTGAGATCCATAACAACTCTTTCCTCCTCTTTCAGCAGTTCATCATCTCATCCTGGAAGATAATGAAAAGACTCCTAGTGATTTCATGCAGATGTGTATGTGATTCTAAACTAATAACAGCATTTAACCTTAAATGTTAATAAAGTCTATGGCTTATATTAACATTAAAGTGTCTTATTTTTTTTAAAGAAGAAGAAAAATTCTTGCAATGAGTTGCCATCACAGAGTGTATGGTAGAGATTTATACACAGCAACATCTGCTTCAGTGTTTTGGCAAGTGTTTATATTTATGTCTTGAAGTTCATGGCTTAAACTTCCGAGTTTAGTGAGATTTTATGTCAATCATCAAAGAGAATGGTGAAAAGATTGTTTGGGACATTGTTTTGTTTCCTAACGAGCTGCCAAGTATCTTAGTTAAGCATTCAAGAAGACTGCATGTCCTTTCCAAATGCTGCAGTGGAGGCAAATTCCTGCCGTCCAACTAGTCCCTCCTGTCTTGCCAAGTGTCAGTGGACTGCAGTGATTTCTGCCTGAGTGATGTGCCCAAACAGCCTCCATGGGAGGCAATGACTCTGCAGGAAAAGGGTTTGCAAGGAATAGTTGCTAGCATCAGAGTAGTTGCCTGTGCAGGTTTTTATGTCTGTCCTCTCAGTGCATTTCACTCCCCCATATTTTTAGAAAGGAAACCCTTTTGGCTTCACAGTAGTATTTTTTAATTTATTTTGTATTTGTATATTATTTTATATTATTATTTAAAATATTTCTAAGCCTTGTACTGTGTTGATGTGTTACTATCTTAGTAGAGATAGGTTCAGAATGAGTTTTTACCTATGAGATTTTGAAACACACCTTTAGAAATAATACCCAGGTATATGAATTATTTGTAATAGAAATTAATATTTTTGTCAATATTTTTGTATTGAAATAATTATATCTCTTATTGCTCACTGATCACCCAACAAATCAAACTACAGAATAGAAGCAACAAGGTTCCAAATAAAATAATAACCTTCAGTACCTTTCGTTTCTCTTTTCCTTTTAATTGATTGCACTATCCCAGAAATAGAAAGAGATCTGGGTGGTTTTCTCCCCCCCACCATTTCTGCTGTATCCAAAATATTTCTGTTTTCATGTTCCTTTTATTACAGAATATAACCTCCTTCTACATCACACATTTAAGACTAGTTGAAGCTGTTGGGGGGTAACGCCACTAACCCCGCCCCCCCCCCCCTCCAGTTCTATCAAACCACAGCAGCTCCTTTCTGGTCCCCAATCCCTCTCGCCTTCACCCACAGGCAGCAGTGCTGCAGCTGGTTCCCAAGCCTTGTGCTGGTTAATTAGCCAGCCAGCACCACTGTGACGTTTGGCAAACAGCCTGCTGCCGAGCACAGGCTGCCCCTCAATAGGAGCACTCATTTGGATCTTTCCTGTTTACATCAATTTTCATGAAACGTAGACACATATTTTCTACTACTCCCGCCTTTTGAATTTGCTTGAATATAGCCACTGACAAAGAAAAAAGGTATTATAAGAGGGCAACCAGGAGGCAAACAACACAGTTGTATGAACCAGGTTTCTGAATTCAAACTAAAAACCTCATATGCAGTAATGAAGGTCAGGCCATGGTCTCAGTCTGAACAGTTAACATGAGGGTGTCCAAAATTCGACCAGCTTCAAGGAGTTTTTCTTTCTTTTTAGTTCAGTGGCACAATTTTCATGCCAGTTTCCTGCCAAGCAAATTGCAGAGGGCTTGTACAACTGAAAGAGCTTGAGTCTGAGTCTCTGGTGACAAGCTTGCTGCAGCTCCAATCAGTGCTTTATAGCTTCCTAAAAAAAATAACAATGCTGCCAATTGTAACAAATGTGAAGTGTCTCTTTGACATGAAACCACTGCCTATTAAAATGAGCCAAAAATATGACCGTTTCACAGAAGACTCTTTTTTATCAGCTGAACACTTCTCAGCACATCACTTGGGTCAAATTCAAATGTAAAATCATGGTACCTAAAGGAAACAAACTGTCAAGAGTCTTGTATAATACTCACTGAGTCCTCTTCTTTTAAACAAGGCTAGTACTTATGTAGTTTTCTTGACAGTAAAATGTAAAGAATCTCAACAATGGCAGGGAATGCAGGATGAAAAGTCCCTTTTTCCATTGCAATATTTCTGCTGAAAAAGCTTTGTTATGGTTTATGAATTCCTTTAAATAAAAAAGTCTATGAGCAGTATTTTGAATGAAATATTTTTTCAAGATTGAATGCTAGCTCTAGCCCCACTCAAATAGGAGAAATTACTACCCAGTGGTGTGCCAAATTACTTGTTAACTGTTTCAGCAGCAGGATACAATGATTCCTTATACTAGGTTTGTTGTAGCTTTGTTAGACACTTTCATGCCTCTAATTTCTGAAATCTACATTATCGGAAGCAGTTTTCTGTTACTGAATTCAGTTCAAAAGCCAACAATTCAACTAAATTAGTATAGCTGAGTATGTTTCTCAAGCCTATAGATACAATTTCCAGATATCTGGTGTTTATTAAGTATTTGGGTAAAAATAGTTAAAAATAAATATACACATGTAATTAATTTTTGCCTAGATAACACCATTGGGAGACTATTATTAGAGCTAAGTAGGTAAATGTAAGTGACTTTGGGTTCTGGGTTTCCCCAGAAATTGCACAAGAGAATCTAACTAATCTCTAAATTCTGCACTTCTAATAAGTCATTGTGCAAAGGTTGAATTAAACTGCATTAGGTTAGTAACAATGATGTGAAAGAGCCTTGTTTAAAAATGCTACAGGTGACTAAATTTCTACAGAAAGCTATTTTTACTATCTCTTTTCTGATTATCTGATTTTGTACCTTTACATTACTGACAATCTGTATGAGCAGCTTGGAGCCACAGTTGTGCCAAGTCTAATGGCACTGAAATTACAGTGCATTAGCTGCACATCAGAAATCTCCACCCCAGTCTCATCCTGCATCTTCTTCGCACTTTTAAAGCCCAACTTTATGTTACAGGGTTTCCAGTTTGACTTTTCCTGTGGAACTCTAGGGCCACATTTTGGCAGCCTGGGCTGTCTCACTTCTTTGAGACAGGAAAAAATAGGGCAAATTAGAGCTGATCACCACTCCCCCATTGTAAGCTGCTGCCTCTCAGGCAGTCAGTGCTGTTATCAGGGAACTGAAGGAAGGATGAAGGAGAGAAAATCCACCCCCCACCCCTTCCACCCTCCCCCCTTCTCCCACCTCTGTTTCCTGGATTCCAGAATCCTTGCAATGAAGAGTCTGACTGAAAATAAATTATTCTTTAGATAACGTTTCATCATAGTTTTAGTCTTCACTCTTTCACAACAAATGCAACAGACATTGTCAGATTCAATGTTCAGACAAAATGCAAGTGGTAGCTAGCAATTTTTAAAAAAATTATTATCTATTAATCACAGTTTATATGACAGGAAAANAAAACATTCTCACCCTCTTGTTGTAAGACTGAACACAACCTTCCCTCCTTTTTGAAATTAAATATAAGAGAACCAAGGAAGGATGTGTCAGTGAATCAGGGAAAGAGCAATACTGTTTTTGTTAACAATAACTGCAAGGGTTAGCAGAAATTTGCAGAGGAAACCTTTCAGAGAACAGTGATGAGTAGAAACTCCCTTGAAAGATCTGCAATACTACCACACTTGGGGTCTTTCCTGCAAACATTGTCCCACTGAAACTGTGTAGACAGCTGTCCTTTCATGTTCTACCATATGTCTTTGACCATAACATCATGGCTAATCAGGCTAAATTGAAATGTTAAATTCAAGAGCAAAAGTCTGCAATAATCACTTTATCACAATCCCTATTTAGTTTAGTTTTTGTGGGAGGAAAGAAAGTGTCCACATTGTCTAAATGCCTGAGTTAGTTCATTAAGATGGACAGAGTAGCAATTGGGAGAGAGATAAGTGTTGTTAACCACCTTCTGCACTGAGAGTATCTTCATTTTTAATGGTGAAGCACAGGGCCAGACCCTGAGGTGCAAATATGTAGCATCTTGATTGTTTTTTTCCTTAAACTTTCACTCCAGACGTCTTTCAGATTAAGGAATATATGTGAGATGTGAATGACCAAGATGTCGGATTCATATTAAAACCATTGCAAAAGCAGCTCAATAGGTTAATTTATTGATATCTTGTTTTATTCGCTTGTACAGATAGTTCTGCAATTACTTATTCTAAATCTTGATTTTTTTTTTCTCCATGGAGAATTGTTACCTCTAGAGACATCTTAGGGACTCTGTACAACAGTGCCATCTTTGCTATCAAGTCAGTGCTTTCCATTTCCACATCTCTTCAGACAGAATGTGCTGTTTCCTGTGGCTTCTATTTTCTGAAATGGACATGGCATAACACTCTATTACTGATGAATATTTTATTCATAAAATGGAGCTAAAAATGTATTTGTGCCACTCTAGGGCCAAGGAAGTATCTCCATTTGTGATTTTATTGTATTGCTGTAACATCTGGAAGACCTACACAGGATTAAAACTTCACTGTTGGCAAAGAACACTGAGGTTGTCAGAGTTATTTTCTTGCCCATGAGCATTAAAAATATAACCAGGGGAGCAGAAGCGCATAAAGGATCTTTGTGGCATTACTAGAAAAAAACTTTAAATATGTATAAATAGATAGACAGACAGACGTGTTCACAGTTCCATTTGGATTTTCAGCAATGATTTAGAAAAGAATGGGGAATAGCATGAACAAAGCAGGAAAAACATGGAGTAAAAAAAACATAAAAGGGATCATGTTTTAACTCGTTCAAAATTTTATTAGTTTATTACATTATAAACTATTTGGCCTAGACATACTTTATATAATCTCTTACTTAATGTTTTGTGACAGCTTTAATACAACAAAATTAGATATGCTGCTGCAACAGTCCTGACAGCTACCTGGTTTCCATGCATTAACACCATTGGCTTCCTGCCCAATACAAATAAACTTGAAAGGCTAGAGAATACATCCAGTGAAATNNGGTAGAGCTCAGCATTGCAGAATAAAATATCACTGCAGAGGAAACCTTTGATGATATCATTAACTGAAATATTAGGAACATATAAATATATATTTATATGTAGGTATGTATGTATGTATGTATGTATACAAAAACCCCTTGAAACAAAGACATTTAAAGTCCACCTCCACAGAGATGACTATCATTAAAATGGTAGACAACACAAACATTTTTTAATTTTATTATGGAATCATATTTGCGCATCATATTCTATCCTGAAAAGAAGTGCATGTAGCCTTCAAGTCTTATTGTAGCCCGTATTAGAGAAAGGACCTCTGAGAGCTGTAGCTGCACTGGTCAAGCAGGAAAACTACTACTAAGAGTTTCACTTGTTGTCAGAGATTGATGTCTTTGCTTAGATCTGAGTGTTGTGCTTTCATAACTGAGTCCATATAATTGGAAATGAGATGAAGTCTTGGAAAGATTTTCCAATAAAAATTTAGGACTTATTTGATTAATGTTTTGTAGTGAGAATGTATAGTGTATAGACAAAAGGTTATTAGAAGCTGGAACTCTTCTACTGACTAGAAAAAATATAAAAGAAGAAAGTAGAAACTAATGTTTAGCTAGACTCATGTGGGAATACCTTCCCCTTCTTCACTCTTCTTCTCCATTAATTAATGAGTATGAAGGATGCATATTCCAGTAGAGTAATCCTGTTTGCCTCTTGAAGCTTTCCTGAAACAATGGAAGGTCTGGCACTAATTGAAAAGCTATGGATCCTGATGGAATGCAACTTGTCTTTTAACCTGTTTACTGACTCTGTGGAAAGAGCATAGAGTGCCAATATTGCTAATAGTTCAGAATTTCTGGTCTATAACTTCAACTCATTACCTCTCTCATCTTTATCTCTTTATGGAACCACAAGGCTTTTACAGCATAGACCAAAAAAAAAAGCAACATGCACCAAACAGGTGGTACTGGCACTAGGACAAATTGCCTACCCTTTCAAAAATTTTCTCATTTATTCTGATGAAATGGTGATGAAGGGGACTGATCTGAAGTTGAGTCATAAAAACCTTAAAGAAAAGAGATTCTCATAAGCTGTTTTATTTTCTCATCAGGTTCAAAGTATGTTTATTCATCCTGCCTTCTTTAATATAAGGACATAACCTCAGCTAGTGGAGAGATAAAATTATAAAATATGTTACCTTGCCCCTTCTCCAAACAAAGCAGTCCTCTATGCATTTCACTCCCTTGGGTGTTCACATGAGTGAACAAACCAAATGTGGCAGATGTTATTCACATTCCTAATTGCACAACTGGAAGCTGATCTCATCCTGTAACAATGCATACAGAGTACTCAAGAAGAATCTGAAGAAAAATGAAGTGCTCATCAAATGATGTTGCACGAGTCGGGAATTTTTTGATCCCCAAAGCAAGTTGCAGTAGCATCTGGAAGGAAATCTCTCCACTAAGGACTTTTAGGCTACATCATTCTCTGTTCTTTCCTTCCCTAATGCTTAAAATTGCGAAGAGATTCCATTTAGCCAGGAATTATTACTATCCACTGCTTGAAAACGCCTTGCTACTTGAGTAAGAGCTACATATAAGGTTTGTGTTTTATATCAGTATAGTACTGCCCTAATGTATCATGCTAAAATGAGATTCTGCTTCCTCAGCTGCTTGAGTGCTTCACTTCTTTTAATTTAGCAGTTTATATAATATGTTTTACCTTACATCGGCATATCTGGGTGAGTTCTTTAGTTTATTACAGAGCAGGTTGGACTGTGTGCTCTAGTGGCTCATTTTGGCTTTAAAATTTATGTCTTTTATAGAGGCATGAATAAAGATTTTGCATTTGACTGAATAAATCTCAGAAAGAGTCCAATTCAGGGAAACAATATAAGAGCCCAAATCCCATTCAAGTCAGGAAAACTTAAGTACTTTTCTAAAAGGAATACAGCAAATTGTAGCATGTTTATAAACCTAAGCAGAGTATTAACTGCTTAGAAAAATATACTAGGTCCTTCAATTTTCTTAAGGGATGTAGCAAATTTTTCAGAGAGGGAAAAAACTTATGACATGAAATTTTTACTTGTAGAAATAGGTGAAATGCAGGAAGTCAGCAAAAACAGTGAGGGATCACTGTTTGCAGAGTACGGGAATATTGGGTCAATTACAGGAAATGGTTTCTTCCGTGCAAAATGTTATTAGTTTGAGTTGGTATACCGTTGATTTCCAGCAAACTAAACTTTTGAATCAGTCAAGATATCTCAGGACAATCTCAGTTGTACATTCTCCATTCTCAACCATTACCATATAGGTTGTACTTTTTCATTTCTTGGCAATATCCCTCATGTGCCTAGTCCTTTAATGCAATAAACTGCAGTTAAGAGGAAAAGTTTCTCAGCCCACAGAAAAAGGGCAACCCACCAATAATTTTCTATGGGGAAAATGTGTGCACCTGTACAGTTAGCATAAAATAATTGATGTGCAGCAAGCTAAAAATACTCAGTTTTGTGCCCATGCTCTGCCTTTTCAGACAGATACAAAATGTTCTCTTCTCTCTACAGAAAATTGGCCCTGAGTTAATCTTAGCTTTTATTTTCTCTGAAGTGCTTTATTTTTACTGTGTCAGAACTCTTATCATGGCTCACAAATTTATTATGATTGCAATCTGCTTCAGGTAGGAACAGGGCAAACATGCAAAAACATTATTGTTGTATGTTTTCTATCTGCCAGCCTGCAATATGAGTTACACCAATGTGAAACTCTGCCCAACACCCATGCAAAGTTCTTCAAGAATATCTTGAGTTTTTACCAACTTCTACTCATGTGTATACACATACACACACATAAAATACGTACACATATATGTTCTGAATATATACATATATGTTTGCGTTCATATATATGTATAGTGTCAGTAAATTACCTTAAATGACAAATTCAGTCACTTAGGTTTCTAGTCTCATTTGGAATTCTTGTCATGTTCTGCCTGGTACCCAGGTGCCATCCCTTAAGGGTATTGTCCCCACCATATCCTATGTCAAAGATTCCAGTTTCTGCAGGCATCTCTGATGTCCTAAATAACAGAGGTGCCCTGTCTTCTATGTTTCTGATGCTCTCTCCCACCCTAAATGCAATAACAGAGGGGATGTATGTGCTCTATCCCTTCCATCTATTGACTTCTTCCCTGCCCTATACAGCTGGTCACCAATTAGCCCCCGTCACATGCGACTGCACAACTCACTCAGGCTGAGTGAGCCAATCTCTCATACCTCTGTCTGGGTCAAAAATCACACCAGTTACTAGCTAATGTAGCCACAATAAAATGTACAACTGCGAAATAAGGAACAAAAAGATACGTTTAATAAAAATTATTTAAAAAGCATCAAATAAGGTCCACAGCTGTCAAAGGGACACCCAAAAGTAGAGAGGATGAGCAAGTGGAGTTTCAAGAAGAAATATGATGTGGCTATACACACTGGGCCTCTGTAGGCTAGACAGTATTTTAGGGCAGATGCCAATGGGATGTAGACGAAAGATTGTCCAAAGGTAAAACTGGTTGTGAGGAGGGTAAATTGAAAATGCCTGTGAACTGCAGAAACAGAAAATACAATGTTTTTCTTGCAAACTGAATTTTTCCAGCATAAAATATTCTAAAGATGTCAATTATTAATGAGGGGAGCTGAGTATAGGCATCAAATGAAAGGTGCTGACTTAGAATTCAAACTTTGCATCCTATATAATTATGTGTGTGATTTATAAATTATACTATACTTGTGCATATATAGATAACATAAGTATACATACACACATGTACACACACACACACCCACACACACACCACACACCCCCATATTAGACCACAAGTATTCTGAAATTATTTTTACATTTGGTCTGTAAGTATTGCTATAGTAGAACAGACCTGTATTTCCCTTCAGCCTGAATTCTGACACTGCTTGGGGAATTAATATATGACACAGACCAAAGAACCCTTTTCCTCACAGCATTCCCACCAACATTTTTCCTATCTTTAGCATTATTGTTAGAGAGGATTTTGCACACAATGACACAGCTTGAACCTTGACATTTTTTAGTCTTCTGCTTTTCTTCCTTCCCCATTCCTATTACGAATAATTCAAGATTGATTTTGAGCAGAGAAAATAACTTAAACAAGGTATTTTTATTTTTCTCCATCCCTCCCTTCCAAATCTACACTTATTATTGTGGGAAAAACAAGAGTAAAACCCTAAAAACACAAAAACCAACAATTTTTAAAAAGCTCTCAAAACAAACAAAAAACAAGAGCATACCAGCAAATATAAAAAATATTCACAGAATAAATTTTTTAAAAATTGAAAAAAGGGACCCTGTGGCATGATTTGATCATTCCCCTGTACCAGCCCTTAATGTCTAACCTGAATCTTCTCTTTGTAGTTAAATCTGATATATGTTTCTCTATGTCCTATTTTTCCTGTAGCTGTTACATATTCTTTGGCTGACATAACTACTTAAAGCACAGATTTGTCTCAAGCACCTAAATTATGAATCTCAGGGACTATTTTAAATGAGAAAGTGTCCTGATGCTCAGCTTCTTTGAATGTCCCTTATTGTCATGCTGTCCAGAGCACAGAGACTGACAAAAAGGAAAATAAATCACTTTTGTTACTAAACCTTTGCATTCTAATTAGCACTTCTTACTGAACATCCATCTTTTGCCTCACACCTGGTCACTACATGTTTTAAGAGTTTTGCATCAAGAGAAATCCAGTCTGCCCTGCCAGATGTCAGGGCAAGGCCATTTCTGCAGAGATTGCTCCTGGATCTCACGGTCCCCTTCCTCTGCCTGGCAGATGGTTCAGTCATGGGGTGACAAGGGTGATTTCCCAGTCTGGAAAACTTTTTTTCATTCTCTTCAGTTTCCTGAGGGCAAAAGGCTAAAACAATGGTGAGGTCTTAGTCACTTTAACTGAATTTCATCTGTCTTGGGAAGGTCTTGCATTTCTAAGAGATAATTTAAACCTATAACTGTGATGATAGGCTGTCCTTGGCCCATATGCCTAGAAAAATCCTACAAAAGGGCCAGTTTAAAAAATATAAAAAAAAATAATAAAAGTATTAATTAAGACATTGTAGCCCTGACTTCAAGTGAAATATTTATACAGAGAAGACAAGGTGAGGAATGGACTTATTTTCTCACAGCTCAGAAAAGAGTAAGTAGTTGGAAGTCTTCTGGGTGAACTTCTGCTCTCCTTCATTCATGGATCTGTTGGAGCAAATTCAGAGAAGGGTTACAAAAATCATAAGAGGTCTGGGACATTTTTCCTATGGGTGCAGATTGAGAGTTGATTTTTTTCAGCCTGGCTCTGGGGAGACCTTATTGCAAACTTTCAATACTTGAAGGAGGTTTATAAGAGATGGGGACAGACCTATTAGTGGAGCCTCTAGAGACAAGACAAGAGGAATTGGTTTTAAACTAAAGGAGGGCAGATTCCACCTAGATATAAAGAATAATTTTTTTTTTTATGAAAATGATGATGAAGCACCAGAACATGTTGCCCAGAGATGCTGTAGATGCCTCATCTGTGGAAACATTCAAGATCGAGGTGGACAAGGCTCTGAGCAACTAGGTGGGAGATGTCCCTAGTTAGAAAGGAGCTGGTCTAAATGACCTTTAAAGATTGTTTCCAACCCAAAACCTTCCATGATTCTACTCTGGGATTCTGGTTTTTATACCCACATGCCCTTTTTCCTTCTACAGCAGCATCTTAGTTACAAACATAAATGACTGGCCTTGTGGTGCTGATCTATGGTTCTCAGAGTGCAAGCAGAATATGCATAACAGAACATGTCTCTCCTTGTTGTATTGGGAGGCTAAGAATGTATCTACAAACCATCCCTCAAAAGACAGATGATAGGTCCTCAAAAGACATATCATGACCCATTTTCTTATTTATGCTGATGTTACAGGAGGAATCTGAAGATATACCTTGGGTAAACTTACTAACTCTTCTGTGTGACTGCAGAGCTTGTGTTGAGAAAACAACACAAAAATAATTGTAAGCAAACTGACTCTTGCTAATGGAGCTTAGAATCACAAATTCAGTGAGGTCACGCAATGCAGGGCAAATTGTAGGTAAATACTTGCTCTTTCTGGTTGTCTGTGGGTGAGATGAGTAGCAACAACACAGAGACGCACATCCCTCTCTCTGTGCAAACAGCAGGAAGGAAAAAAGCCTCCCAGTTCCCAGTTCTGGGCTTTTACCATGTCCCTATTCTTTGTATGGACAATGCCTGACAAGTTCTATTCCTTTCTTCTACTGCTGCAAGCCACCATGGGCAAGCCAGAAGGGATCCCAGCCAGGGTCCCCACATTTATGTTTGTAACTAAAGCAAACCCGAGGAACTCAGACTATAAACTACAACACTAGAGGGTAGTTGCTTCTAAGTCTAGAAAAAGTTCAGCCACACTTTATAGAGTGATCAGGGCTATGTGAGTAGTAGCCTTCTGCATTGCATAATTTTTTTTTTTTTTTTTTTTTTGTTAATTCAGCCCTTAAACTTTAAACTTTATGGGGTTTTAATATTTATTTGGCAAAAAAAAAATTATTTTATTTTCCCTCACTCTGCTTGTCAAATCAAAATTAAAACCAGAAGTTATTAATTTTGAAAATCTTGAAAATAAATGGATATGAAACTTCTCTCTTCCTTGTTCTTGCTTCTACGGGGGTTCTTTTGCAAAGAATTTTCCTTCAAATTTGTGAAAAGTCCACTGAATCAGGAATCATTAATATTTATTTGAGATGACTGAAGAACATCACTTTGCAAATATGAAGTAGCATATGCAATAGTAGATGAATAAGCTACACTCAACCCTGTTCACTGCTGAAAGCAGACACTGCTGCGGTGAGATCCTGCTCCCCCAGGAAGATGTGACTAAAATCTCTGGAGCCTATGAGTTCCCACCTGGAGACTGTGCTCGTGCTTCCCACTTTATGGGACGTACCTGCCTTGTTTCAGATACCTGAAATACTAAAAACAGCTCAGTCACTATGACTTATAAACACAAAGAGCTGATGCCTGAAGCTCAGAGCTAGCCTGTAACCTGGAACACAAGTGTGTTTTAGGGAATGTCATTTAACTGCCTGAAATGGGCCCAAGTTTGAGAAGATAAGCCTGCTAGAGACAAGTCCAGGAAAAACACAGCATTTATAATGCATCATGAGTGTTTGTATATATGCAACCTAATGATGCCCCAATTTATATTCCAAAATAACTTATTTTTGCTTGCTCCATTAATTGTTCTAATAATCTAAAGTAAATGGTCGAGAATTAAAGGAAGACATTTATGGTCTCCTGTTTATAGTGGACCCTGTAAATTCAGCATTATCTCCATATTTTTCTAAATGTTTATGTACAAATGATTTTCACTCCAGTAACTTCATCATGCATGAATAAAAATATATGCTTAGTTATCAAAAGATAATTAGGTGAGACATGTATGTTTTGTCATAATTAATATTCTGTCAATAGGCTAGATAAGAAAGCTCCAAGGGTTAATGCTTTCCTGCTCTGTATCTAACATTGCCAGTGAATTTCTCTAGCTCACTCCATTAATCCAGTCAGCACAATGGATCAGGTTAGAGATGTGTCTCAATAAATCACTCTCAAGTGCTGGGGGTAGGAGTACCTAATTAATCAGCACTGTCATTATGTTTGACTTGTAGCTGCCTTACTGTGTATGGGATGAGGATTCAGTGTATTTAACCTGCACACACTCTTAAACAGATCTCCAGTAGTGATGTAAATTTTAACCCTTGTATGGAAAAAAAACAACCCATGATTCTATAAATGGCAGATAGAATGTTTCTTACTAATAAACTAATCTACAGGTAATTTATTCTCCTCCCCACATGCCCATGCCCCTTTCTTTCCCTAGGGGCCACTAACATCCTGCAGCATTTTATCTCTTTTAACACCAAACTTCTGAAGTTAAATGCAAGATTAGAGTTCATCACAATCCCCAGCTGTACCTGATGGCTTTCCCCCTCCCACTCCCCATCCATCTCCTCTCTCCTTATTCCCACTGTCCCTTGGTTTCAGGCCATTTGTTCCCAGAGGAAGACTCACAGTACATTCTCAGTGCCCTTATGTACAAGAGGGCTGTTACCCAACTTGCATCAGTAGCCACCAGTCTCTCTATCCCCTCTTACTCCTTAGCTTCTTTATTCCACAGGCATGCCTGGAAGCTAAACGCATATTTCCTGGCTCACTCTATTCACTCTCCTCCAAGTTTAGATGTCACCTTGCTACCAAAGAGAGATTTTTTACTCTACTTTTTTTGTTTTCAACTGCAGTTCAGTGTTATCTTTCCAAGTGGAAAATTTTATATATTCCCTATCAAAATAATTGCTCTGATATGACTCCTTCCTTTCTGAATATGTTGATCTTGTCACTTGCTTTTTTGTTAGAATTCAATGAACATGCACTTACTGTTTTTTATTATTTTAAGGTCAAGGTGGTAGCTGCCTCACTTGCTGAAGTGGAGAGAGAACTCCAGAGACATGAGTTCTGCCTGTCCAGAAGAAACATTAGCAGTGGCGTGGTGCAGAGATCAGAGTAAATTCCTGTCCATGTGAATGCTGCTCTATGCCATACAAGGCACATGAAGAGTATAGGGCCATGAGAGGAGGACAGCAGAGAGAATGCTGATCTACTGGCAGCAGGGCTGGCCCCTGGCAGCCTGCAGCAAGAGGACACTGTGAATTAAATTAGCCTGTGGTAATAAGGAAACTGAGAAGATGGTCCCTAAAACAGAAACATCAGGCTAGGGCATAAAGAAATGCAATAAGCAAACATACACTTATAGCAAGCATCTCAAATTTCATCTTTACATGCACTGAGGAAGTCACAAGCAGATCTGTGAATTTACCTCTGCTTGCAGCATAGAGTTCTTGGTTTATTCAATTCTGATGTAAGGAGACAGTTCTCGTGGACTTCAGAAGGAAACCATGTGTGCAAACCAGCCTAAATCTTTATACATATTCTAGACTATAAAGAAAATAACATCTACTTTCAAAACACCTACACTAACAATAATATTTTTAAAGGGATTTGTTTTGTATATGGGGCTACATAACCACCTACTTCTGATGTGATGATGAACTGTATTAACTACATCTTATACTAACTCAGTACTTAATATCATGTCATTGTTGAGATGGAAACACTTATGTGACAAAAAAATATGAAACATTCTGAAAGTACAAACCTTAATTTTTTTATATTAGATACAGTAAAATTATACTATGTGACATTAAAATTTTTCTGTCTCTGTTTCCTTCTCCTTTGAGAAAAGATGTGTAATCATTTCACTTTAAAGTGATTTTGAACAATTATTCATTAATGTCTGTGGATACTTCCTGCCAAAGTCTGATCATTGAAGAGAAACCTAAGAGGGAACCTGTTCTGAGCGAGCTGTATGGTGAACACTAAATGGTAAAAGGTACTGTATAGTGGGGATAATTCTGACACTACAGACAGGGCCTCCTGCCCATACTGGAGCTGCTTGAAGCTTTTGTTTCATGAAAACTGTCTGTTTCTCCAATGAACGCTGGTATCATAGACAAGCTTGTGTTCAGGTGGCAGAACTGCTTTAGTTTTTTGCATTTCCTAAGTTTTGAATGCTGGACTTCTACAATCAGAATAATCTATAGTGTAAGTGGGAAGCGACAAACACAAAGTAATATTGCCATGCTATTCATCACTTATTTATGACACGTTTCATGCCACATCAGCTGCAACAACCTTCTTACCATGCTACAACAAATGCATCAGCTAGATGCAGGCCACCCTCCAGAGTCCAGGGCTCAGACTCAGCCTCTACCTCATCCTCTCTTCCCCATGCTGTGGCAGCAGGGTGCTGGCATAGGGTACCACCACAGATTGCACAGGCAGAGGAGCAAACTCCAGGAGCAAGAGCAGGGCCAGAGCCTCTGGAGGAGCTCACAGGCTCTGTGCAGCAGCTTAGGCTACTGACACTGATGATATTAGTGACAATTAGTGGAGTGAGATTAGAACAGAGGTGAGGAGAAGATTCATCTGTTACACTATCCATCATCTGTATGTTGCCCCAGGCAATGTCAGGAGGCTGCTGTTTTCAGAGGAGCTGCCATTAGTATGGACCAGCTTTAGCCTTCCCATGGGGCAAAACCACTTCAGTAACTTTTTCCAGTAGGGCTTGGAAAAATGATTTTTTTTGCTTTTTGTGCAGGTAGATCAGTAAGCCAGTTTTTAGATTTTCACTTGCATACAAAAGTCCATTTCATATAAGTCAGCGTTAACTGTGGTAAATTCAAAGTGTCAATTAAAACAAAGAAACTAACAAAAATGTTTAATTCCTAGCATACTTCAACCCCAAAGATGATAAACAATCAAAAAGAAGCTTATCTCTTTCCCCACAGTAAGGATGTCACTTTCATAACACAACCTTTGGTTTTACAATTGGATTTTTTTTCAGTGAGTAGTTACATCACTTCCTTAAGATGTTATAGAGGTGTTTTTTTACCTCTTAGTCTGGAAAAAGTCTCATTCTCTTATATTTCAGCTTAATATCATCATGAGCCACCAGTTCCCATTTTAATGCCTATGTACAGTTCTTCAGAAAAAAAGTAACAGTTTGTCCATTGCAGATGATATTTATAGATGCATCACTTATTGCATGCACACACATGCATAATGCTGGGCACAGAGCTCATGTCACATATTTTTACATCATTACTGTAGAAGAATGTTAGTTGCAGGTTCAGTAGGAAATCTCCTTTTGGTATTATTTCCCCCTAATACTCAAGAGCCAGAACCACAGTCCAGGAGTATTTTCTTTGAGTTACTGCCTACCCTACAGGCTTTATTTTTAGTGTTGGTTCAAACCTTATTCGTTGGTTGTAAGTGTATTATTCATGTGAGTTGAAATAATGCACACAGTTTGCTGATCTAGATCCTTCTAGGAAAGACTGTACATACACACCTCATTTTATACTCCCAATTCTCATTTCCCAGAAAAAAATCCTGATCATTCTTTTTTCCTGATGATTTCCTATGCTTATAGTTCATTCTGTCTTTTCTTCAGCAGATCTTTCATCCATTCATAGCATCTAGCTGAGGTCAGTTGCTTCCTATACATTCTCTTTACCTTTACATCAACAAATAGAAGCAGATTCTTGTGTATTCCAGGAAAAAAAATACTTCAACCACTATTTCAGATCCCATTTTTTTCCTGTGGAATCTTTGTGGAAGATAGTAGAACTTCATTTTTTCTAGTCTGTACATGGGTCTGTCACTAATTTGTAAATGAGTTTCAACTAGAGACTCAATTGGCATGTAACTGTAACATGAATTATTCTTAAATAGATTTAAATATCTAGACTACAGAAGTTTTACAAATATCATTTTTACAGTCTGTGTAAGACTTTTCAGTTCATTCTCTAAATACTAGCTTGAGAGGTTATCAGCCACCACCTCCACTGTGCAGTGTCTGGTATCACTGGAGAATTCACTTACTAATTCACTTAGATTAGATAGCATTAGAATTGTGAGTTTATCAGAGGGAGCAGGCCAAAACTTTGTTCCTTAAAGGCAAAAACATGCAACTTAACTTGAATATAGCTGATTGTCAGAGGACTCGTGTATGCTAAGGGATCAGTATGTCTTTTAATAACATATTACCACAAAAAGACAAACAGAAAAGGGGCTTTCTGACAAGGCAAGAAAATTTTCTCTCTTACAATATTGTAAATTTCAAGAAACTCCACTAGAATTAAAAACCTTAGATATACACTACCCTTCTGTATTTCTTTCCTAGTTCTAGATGCCTCATCTACCCTAAAACCAGTTCTCTTACTTATCTTCCACTTTAAGGTTACCAAAAGAGAAAGAGAAAGCTTGCATAAACCTTTTTGTTATCACAAAATTACAGAATTTGCTGAGTTAGAAGAGACCCATCAAGATCATTGAGTGCAACTCCTGCCCTGCATGGGAAACCCCAAGAGTCACACTGTGTGCCTGAGAGCATTGTTCAAATCCTTCTTGAACTTTGCCAGGCTTGGTGCTGTCACCACTGCCCTGGGGAGCCTGTTCCAGTGCCCAAACACCCCTTGGGTGAAGAAGTTTTTTAAAACATCTAACCTAACCTTCCTGACACAAATTCAGACCATTCCCTCTGGTGGTGCCACTGGTCACCACAGAGATCAGTGCCTGCCCCTCCTCTTCCCCTCCCAAGGAAGCTGTAACTGCAATGAGGTCTCCCCTCAGTATCCTCCAGGCTGAACAGACCAAGCGACCTCAGCTGCTCTCATATGACTTAGCCTCAATGCCCTCCACAGTCCTCATGATCCTCTTTTGGACACTCTCTAACAGTTTCATATCTCTCTTATATTTTGGCACCCAGAAGTGCCCCCAGCACTCGAGGTGAGGCTGCCCCAGTGCAGAGCAGAGCAGGACAATCCCCTGCCTTGCCTGGCTGGTGATGCTGTCCCTGATGCCCCCAGGACACTCTTGGCCCTCCTGGCTGCCAGGGCACTGCTGGCTCATGTTCAACTTGCCATGGACCAGAACCCCAGGGCCCTTTCCACGGCACTGCTGTCCAGCCTCTCATTCCCCACTCTGTCTGTACATCCAGGGCTGCCCCACCCCAGGTGCAGAATCCGGCACTTTCCGTCGTTAAAGTTCATATGGTTGGTGATTGCCCATCTGTCTAGTTTATTGAGGTCTCTCTGCAGGGATTCTCTGCTCTTGAGGGATTTGACAGCTCCTCCCAATTCAGTGTCTAATCACACCAGGAAAAGGCAATATCTGAGCTAAATACCCACTGATTTTCAGTCCTGAAAAATTTGTGCCCAAAAAAGGAAAGCTGTCAGGCAATAGGAAATGGAGTCAACATTCTTAGTTTCATGCTAGATAAAATGAATATTTTTTGTGTATATTTTTTAAGTTTTCTTTTTGCTTTAATAATTATAGAAAAGTGAATTTGTTCTAGTATTTATCTAATTCCCTCTTTTTTTTAGGTGTATATTATTGTTACATGATGTAATACTTGAGAAAAGTATTTAAATGGGTGTTCATCACCTTGGTGTCTTCTGCCACCAGTTAAATGATCCAAAGTCAAACAACTCATAACTCAGTGAATGTTCCATAAGATCTGTTAAAATGTTTCCCATTATTTGACACCAAAAAAAAAAAAAAAAAAAAAAAAAAAAAAAAAAAAAAAAAAAAAAAAATTAAACTTTTTTTGACTTGATTTCTATTCAAACTAAAGAACTTTCAAAATGGCATGAAGACAGACATTAGGATGACAAGTTGCCACTTAATTCACAACAATGCACAGGTTGTGCATTAGGTAATGGAGATTGACTGACCTGAAAGCTATTACACTGAGAAAAAGAAACATGATGCTTCCCAGTTACCAAATTCAAGGGTCTTGATTCTTATTTAGTGTAAGGGGGTTCATTCCATATGCATATCAAGTCTGGTTTTAGAGCCACAATAAGGTTAACCTAGAAGATACAACAGAATTCACCTTAGCTGACACCATGATTATATTCCAAAATAAAATGTTATCATAATATAGATATAAAGCATTAGTCTAAATACCAGAAAGGTACACAAGCTTTTTTTTCACTTGTCAAAACACAAATTAAGATGGAAGAAGGGTATAAAAGTTTTAAATTTTTATATATAGTACAAAGAAAAGTTGTCAAAGTCTCTTGGAAGCTCGTATTCAGTTCAGTTGCAACAGCTGGGCAACAAGAGATAAATTTCCTTCCTTCCTTCCTTCCTTCCTTCCTTCCTTCCTTCCTCACTCTCTCATTCTTGCTTTCCTTGTCTTTCTCTTCTCTCTTTCTCTTTCTCT